>RBNK01000757.1:0-20870 GCA_003990785.1 Endogone sp. FLAS-F59071
AATCTGGCCGTATAGTTTATTGAGGTTTTTTTTTTTTTTTTTTTTTTTTTTTTTTTTTTTTTTTTTTTTTTTTTTTTTTTTTTTTTTTTTTTTTTTTTTTTTTTTTTTTTTTTTTTTTTTTTTTTTTTTTTTTTTTTTTCCTTCTTTTTTGTTGTTGAGAAGGACCTAGTCGAGTCAAATCGCAGTTCTCGAGCGGGGGAGGAGATTGAGCAATCGTTTTGAAAACTCATTTGCGTAAGGTATTCAATTAATGACTCGGAGCCTTTCTCATTGCAATTTCGACTGGATTTGACGATTCGCAATGGAGAGGAAGGTATAAACTCGATTCGACAATTGATCTTGCCATTTTCTAGATACTCGTATTATCGTTGCTCTTTACGTCTCGATCACGAGTCTATAGCGACAATTAACACACTTTGAGAGATCCGTTCATGTAAATTCAATACAACTGCCCATTAATTGACTATACTTGCATAGCGGTCATATCGTTCTGCTCAGACTTTGTGAAAACTTCTGCTGAGCCGTTCAAAATCTCGATCATCGTCTCTTTCATGATTACCTCGTGCTTCACAGCATTACCGTTGATGATCGTCCCAATCTTTCCATCATTTTCTCCATGAATTTCGTCAACAATCAATTCCGTGGCATACTCCAGAACATGGCGAGTCTCTGCCCCATCATCTTGTACCGTCGCCTCCTCTGCCTCGATTGCGACACCATTTTCCACCTGTACACCATTGGCGCTATGTTTCTCTACCTCATCATCTTGAGTTTCCCGGTTCAACTCGGATCCAACCCTGTTTATCATCTGCGATCCTTCACCTATAAATTCGTCGACACTTCCCATGCCATGACACTCGTCCCTGCCGTCTTGTCCCGATCCCTCCTCCACCTTCATTCCTGCCAAGACCCCCTTGAGTTGGTCCACCCGCCTCAGATGCTTCTGTATGCCGTCGATCAATGCCCGCTTCCGTTTTTTAATCTTCTCCACTAGCTCCGCCTCCATATTGTTTGCCTCACCCTCGCGCGGCAAGATCGCGGCCGGTCGGATCCCGTCTAGCCGCTCGAGCAGGCGGAGTAGCGCGTCATCGACGAATAGCAGGCGCCGATCGGTTTTTACGTGGTCCGGGACGTTGAAAGATTCTAGACCATTTTTGGAGCTTTTCTTGGTAGGCGGGGAGACGACGGATTCGAGGTCGCGGAGCTCGGTGTCAACGATGCGATCGTGCTCGGATTTGATCTGGTACAGAGACCGGGAGAGGGCCTTCTCCTGGGCACGGATGTAATTGCGACGCTTGGTCGCACGATCGTTCTGGACGAGGTAATAGGCAAGAAGGGCTGCGACTATGGTGGCAGCGGTGGCGGAGAGGACGATGGTAGTGGGTTGCGAGAGCGACGGTGGCATGATCGGCTGGAGAACGAGGCAAGGATGTAAATTTTCGGTGGCGCGTGTCTTGAAAAGGAGGGTGACGTCACGTCCCTTCGGGTTGGTGAAAGGACAGTCCTCTGCCATTGACACGTTCGCAAAAGCAACGTCGGCATTCCCACCAAGCTACCTCATCCCTCAGCCCAAAGTCAAATGTCTGCTAATGAGGCTACCAGAGAGGCCATCATCGTAAGCCTCTTCAGCGGCAACCCCAATGTAGATCCAGGTTTGTCTTGCTCGCTCCATGTTCCAAAGCCGTCGCTGCGCGGCCACATTCTATTTGGCGCCCTCATCGACTCCTCGGTTCGCGTATTTCTCCACGCCAGCCTCCCCCAACGCCCCTTTCGTCCATGATGTGCTCGTTGTCCATCTCAAGGTCTTTGAGGATGTCAAGCAGGCAAATCCAGCAGAGCCATCTGCGCTCGATGGAGGGAAGAGGCGAACCATGAATATCATGGGGAGGCCACGCTACCTGTGTCTGACGAGTAAGTGAGGCATTTTATTGACGATTTCATGGTTGTTAGGAAATCCATGGAAAGCTTTGTACAGGAGGTGGCAACTAGAACAAGGGCGAGACCACGTGTTCCGTGATAACTTGCATACATGAGCAAGCGGCATCAAGATAAAGATCCCACTATTCCGGCGACGATTGAGATCATTGCGAAAGGTTTATCCTGGGCTTATCCCGATCCCCCTCTCAATCAAATCACCCTGCTGCGTCACTAGAGCGCCAGAACGGCGGTAAAGCGCGCCTACACAAGGCCAAGAGGCTCCCGAACGGCACTTTTACGATTGGCAAGACCTGGTCGCTGGATGACATTGAGCAGATCGAGATTATTGACGTAAGCTTGTTGGGTTCGATACGGAGTTGTAAACGGGCCTTGAGCAATGGGAGGAGAGGGAGAGTGGGAGGGAGAGAGGGAGAGGAGAAGTTGAAAGTGAGACGATGAATCTCCTCCTTCTTTTTGGGTTATCGTCAACAGTTTTATTGAACGTGCCATTTTGATCTTGCATTTCTCAACTAACCGCTCGCTCGCTCGTCCTACATATCGTGCAGGCCAATCAATTCGCGGTCACACTTAAAAAATACTATCTCTGGGCAGTGGAGCGGCCCAAGGACAAGATGCTCTTCCTGGCCCACGTCATTAATGTAATTTTGCGACTTATTTTATTTTTCGAATTTCTAATGTGGTTTCTTATTATTATGATTTTACTTTATATACGGTGATACAATCATCAGGAGTGCCAGCGTGAGGAGCAGCGTGTCCCCAAATTGATCGGCCTCGACGCCGTCAACGTTCTTCGATGTGCGTATGGAGCAATGAGATTTTTGTTCCCCCCCCCTTTTTTTTTTTTTTTTTCCCCCCCTTTTTTTTTTTTTTTTTTTTGAGGCTTTCCTTTGGAGATTTCACCCCGAATAGTCTGCTCATGCTCGTTGTATGAATTTTGTCTAATTGGTTTCAACCCTTCCATCCTACCGACCGTATTGCAGATATCACCGCCCCTTCCTCTACCCCCTCCCCCACTCCCTCCGGCAACGTGTATGTTGAACGCGCCAACTCACCACAACACTCATCATCAACCGAGCGTGCGATGCCCACCCCGCGGTCCACTCCCCCGCCCCCTGAGGAGCTGCGCAGGCGACGGTCGAGAGAGAGAGAGAGAGAGTTTTTACGGCCCTCCAGTAGAGGCGTGGAGGAGGAAGGAGAGGACAAGAAAGAGAGGGGGGACAGAGGGGACAGAGGCAAGGAGAAGGGTGATAGGGAGAGGGAGAGGGAATATGGCGACGCCAGGGGACGGGAAAGGGGACAGGAGAGGAGTGATAGTTACAGGGGCCGGGAGAGAGAGTATGGGGATAGTAAGGGACAAGACAGAAGTGATAGGGAGTATAGCGACAGCCGGGGCCGGAACCGAAGCAATCGTGACCGGGACTATGACGATGACTGGCGGAGTGAGCGGTCCCTCCGAGACAAGGACTATGGTGACGTCGGGCGGGACAGAGTCGAGCCCGTATCTCGTGGAAGGGATAAAGGCGATTATAACGTTCGCCCCCGGGATCGGAGCGATAGCGTACGTGATCGTAGCGACAGCGTGCGTGATCGTAGCCCCATGGACCGGGGCGACCGGGGTGATCGGAGCCCGATGCCGAGGATCGAACGCGAACGCGGTGCGGACAAGGGAAGCAAAGATAGGTATGAGCGTGAGCGCAGCGTCACGCGCGATTCCGAGCGGTCCTTACCTCGAGAGAGGGAGCGGAGTATTACGCGCGATACCGACCGACCATTGCCAAGGGAGAGGGACCGGAGTATTACGCGCGACACCGAGCGACCCTTTCCTTTGGAAAAGGAGAGAGAACGTAGCGTCACACAAGACCCGGAGCGATCACTGCCGAGGGGGAGAGAGAGAGAGAGGGATCGAAGCCTTACGCGCGACCTGGACAGACCTCTGCCAAAGGAAAGGGAACGGGACCGTAGTGTCACGCGCGATCTGGACAGGCCCCTGCCAAGAGAGAGGGAGCAGGACCGTAGCGCCACGCGTGATTTGGACAAACCCCTACCAAGAGGGAAGGAGCGGGACCGCAGCATCACGCGCGATTTGGATCGCCCCTTACCCCGTGAGAGAGAGCAGAGCCTTACGCGCGACCTGGACCGTGGTGCTGGGCGTCCGGAGCTCGACCGGAGCGTAAGCCGTAACGAGGTCGACAAGGTCGCCGCTGCTGCCATAGCCGTCGCCGCGCGGGCCGAAGTTGGCGACAGGAGCAGTAGTCGCAACGGGAGAGAACGGAGCATTACGCGCGCAGACACCCGGGACATAAGCATCACGCGTGAGAGGAGTCTTACGCGTGTAGAGGGTAAGGTTGACAAGGATAGATTCGAGAGAGCAGAGAAGGTGGGGGAGAAAGTCGAACCGGAGAAAAAACTGACGCCCAAGGTGTCGGAGCAGCCAGTCTTAACTGAGAAGATGCTGAAGAAGGAGAAAGAAGAGAAAGGTAAGGGCTATGTTTAGATATTGTTGTGGTCTTTATTTTTGCGCGCACTTGGTTCGTAGATATCTTACCGATCGAATGCGCGGCGATGTTTATTAATTTACTTAAATCGCCTTTTCTCTCCCAAAAAAAAAAAAAAAAAAAAAAAAAAAATACCGACCGTGTAGACGCCCGCGAACGCTTGGCTAAGATGCGCGACCACCTCGCCGAGCAGACCTCACTTATGAACGTTGAGGAACTTCTAACAGATTTCAACTGGAAAACGAGCGGGAATGCCGCAGCGCTCGAGAAGCGTTTGCTAGGCGAATTGACGGCGCTAGAGGCTGTGCGTAATTATTATTATTTATTTTATTTTATTTTTTTTGCGAGAGGAGAGAAATTTCCTTGTTTTATTGTTTGAGATTTCTTGACCTCGACCTCTCTCTCGCTTCTGTCCCACTGTCATTGCGCAGGCCAACGTTCACGCCATCATCACGGCCGACGAGCGAGTCACACAGGTGACTGGGCAGATTAATAGCGCGATGGACGAGCTTGACAACATGGACAACTGGTTGACACTGTACAGCGCAGAGCTCAATGTAAGTTAGTTTTATCTTCACGTTTGCATGTCTAGTGAGGAGGACAGAAGGATATTTATGCATACTAAAACGCTTGCGTCGCGCGCAAACAGAGCATGGGCGACGACATCCACCAGATCGAGTCGCAGAACCGTGGATTGCAGGTGCAGACGGCGAACCAGAGGGCGCTGATCACAGAGTTGGAGAGCCTTTTGGTAATTTGTCCAAACTTCGATCCCGCTTTTTTACGCTACTCAGCTGTTAATTGACTTAATTGGCCCGGACTATTGTCCATGATCATTCTCAGCGGTCCATCACTGTCCCAGAACGCGTGACGGATGCGCTCAAGCAGGACTCGCTCGAGGGTGTTGCAGGCCTCGTCAGGGTCGAAGACGCGGCTGGGCAGCTGCAGAAAGTATTGCAGTGCAAGCTTGAGGATGGTGTGTGTGAATTTTATATTTTTTTCTGATGTGATGTGAAAGTAGAGTTGAATATTGCAAAAGAAAGGAAAGATTGATTAATGATTTTACTGGATTTTTTTTATTAACACAGGATTACAAAGTATGAAGGTTGTTCAGGAACGGATGGAGCTGTACAACTTCCATAGCAACAATTTCAGCACCAGAGTCTACGAGTACCTAAAAATCACTTTCCAGTTCCAAGTAAATAGTGTTTAGCTGCTACCCTGGATGGTAGATTTAAGCTATCAGTATGACGCAAACTTGCATGATAATTAAAACCCGATCTGATCATTTCTCTCTTTTAGGCCGACGCCCTACTCAATGATAAGCAGCGCGTGCCGCCCTTAGCCCCCACTCGTGGCTCCCGAGGCACGCTACGCCTGCCGCCGCACGACTCGAGCGAAGACTTCCTAATCAAGTACCGTGGGTTAGCCTTATGGATGAAGGAGATGGACCCAAGGCGGTACAACGAGCTGCAGATGGTGAGTAATTTGGGGGGAAGGTTAAACGGATATGGTATTCGTGAAGGGATGGAGTCATGGAAGGGTAATGATGAAAAGGATGGTGATGAAAAGAGTGCGGGGTGCGTCTATTATTATTATTGTTTTGTGATGTGCTCAACGGTATGCGTTCCTGCGATGCCCAGGTTTACGCTCAGGCAATGTCGAAGCCGTATAAACGTGATTTCAGGGAGCTAATCGACGCTGCCCGGGTTTATTACGCGTCATTAAGGCGAGAGAGAGGAGACGAAATAGATTATGGTGAGAGCTTGTTACATATTGTTGATGCTTATTTCATTCATTATACACTTGGATATCTTATATTTAGTTTGAGCTATACTAAACCGTTATTTTTCAACATTCTTTATACCACTTTTAGTCTTCAAAGCCGAAGACCGGCCTACACGCGGCTTAGGTTACTCAACGAGCATTAGGGCAGGCAACAGGGACGAGAGGCGCATGCTACGTGGATCCCTCGACGGGAATCCGGCGTCACGGGGCAATACGACCGATGATGACGATGACGTGGGTATCTACTATCTTGATGTCTTGGGTAATTGGCGAGTATAGCGGTTAAATGACCGAGAGTGATCCGAGGCGAGCCAATATAACTTAACCGTGAAACTCGACATTATCTTTTAGAACTCTGGCTTACATACTTTTCAACCTCAAATTTAAACTGCTCTTGTTTCAGGTCTTCTCGCAAGCGATTGCGCAAATTATTCCCCTCATGGCTCGGGAACAGAACTACATTGGCGACTTGTTCCATCTGGCGCCGGGCGCGCCGCGGTCGTTCCAGGATCGCGGAAAAGTGTTAGGACGGGTCGAGGATAAGGAGGAGCTCATGGCAAAGAGGGAGGCTATCAAGGATGTAAAGGTGCAGAAGAGAGTGCAGTGAGTATTAACATGCCGTTTTCTTCTTTACACTTGTGTGTTTGGATGAATGAGATTTTCGTGAGTTTGCCATGTATCATCAATCTACTCTCTGAGATCTTGGAGATTTACTTGTCAGCACCAAGATTGCAATTCTCTCACTTATCTTTTCCCCATTTTATTTATTATCTTCATTAAGGGAGTTGATGGAAACTCTCTTTGAAGGCCTACCCTCGGAGCTGTCGACTTTTGTGGACTACGGAACTCGAACTGATACCACGTAAGGCTGACTTTGTTCTCAATTAGGTTTTATTTAATGTTGGCTATTACATCCAGGATTATCATGATCATGAACAATCTCGAATGACTGTATCCTAACTCCATCTCAATAGCAACACCGTCAACATGCTTGTAGCAATCGAGAACCAGATTGAAGACTTGAAGGGGTCAGATCAGTCGTACGTGTTCAGCATGTTAAATAGTCTTGATCGCAAGCTGGTGGCCATATTTGAGAAGTTTGTGGTATGATAAAGTATTTTTTTTTTTTTAAAAAAAAAAATTCTTATATTGTATGAAGGCCTGGTAGGTCACTAAATTATATAAATATTTTTTTATGCTCAACATATATAGGACGACCAACTGAAGGCGATTGAGGAGACAAAGATCACATCGAAGAAAAGAACAGGCATCTTGCCGTTCATCCGAACCTTCCCCGTGAGTTTTCTCTCGTTACACTACATGTATAAATCTTTGTAACTTCACCAACACGTTCCGTTTTCGATTATATTTAGCTCTTTGCCCTCCGTCTCGAGACGGCTCTCGCTCCAGCTTCGGAGGAATCGCAAGCACGTGGACTAGTCGATCTAGCGTATGAGAAGATTGTCAAGACAATGTTCGACGGTTTGGAGGCCATCGCCAGGGAAAGTGATCACACGGGTGATGATAAGGAGCAGCTGAACGTTCATATCATGACGATAGGTGAGTATGTCGCGATTGGAGAGGATTGATTATCAAGAGTATAGTCGAACCATTGGGCTGACTTGGCAAGGTCATTGGTTCGCTGTACTCGCCAGAAAACATGCACCACTTCTACCACGAGGTCCGTGCGCATAAATTGCCTGTGCTTGAGCCCTGGATTCGGTATTCCAAGAGCCAATACGATAGCAATCTGAGCGCGTATATTAGGGTCGTAATCAGGAGGCCATTAGCAAGGCTATTGGTAAGTTGGTTGTCGATCGAAGTATGCTTTACGTGCCGGACAGGAAGTGGTACTACGGATCCACTGACATCATTGTCGTTGTGTAGGAATTCTTTGAGGGCGTTGAGAGTACACTCAAGACGACAGCGCCCGAGGAAGTAAGTTACCATATGGCTTACAACAAAGCGCAGTTGCGCAAGGTACTCTCGCAGTTCCCGCCTAAGGAGGTGAGTTGTTCTCTATATACTTTTGGGACCAGGACAAGATCCTTTTACTGTGATAACCTTGGTTCTCTCTATCCATTCTGAATTATAATATATATATATATATACCCATGAATGCTAACCTGGTTCTCCTTTTCAGATCAAAAAATCCTTGGAGCAGCTCTACAAGCGCGTGGACAAGCATTTCAGCGAGGAGGAGGGTCTCCTGCAGGTCGTATGGCGTGGTATTCAGGAAGAGTTCATCCAGCAGCATGAGAAAATGGAGTCGCTAATCCGCAGATGTTATCCGGATTCCGGGGTGCAGCTCGAGTTTACTATCCAAGATCTACTGACTATATTCAGTGACTTGGCAAGGAAGGTGCATTTGTGAGGAGGCTAAAGGCGTACATACACAATCAAGGATTTTGGTGTTGAATGGATATTTTTCTGCAACATATACGTATACAAGAAATTGTTGCTCGAGTAAATTGGAAGTTAGATTAGGCAAGAAAAATACTCCTAATCGGATTTAAATACACAGTTTGACTACGTGGCTTCAGAAAGGAACGTAGGGTGGACCTTCATTCTTCTCGTCATTTTTAACGACTTTCTCATTTTATTTCTCTGATTTTCATCCAATTTTGATTTCTCTCCGAGTTTTATGCTGTATTGTGAGACTAAAGTAATTGGACTGTACAAAATCAGTACTACGTATATAGACAATGTCTTACCCGATAAAGTGCAGTAGATAACAACCATGCTATTTGAAAGTAATGTATTCTTCGGTGTATAGCATTCGCTTTAGGGGGGCTCATAAGCACTTATTATGAAAATAACCCATCCAAGCTCGAAAGCAAGCTGCAATTTTAAAAGGGTTTACTGGTTTATTTTATTTTACATATTGTCTGCTCTCTAAGTAATACTCTGATAGTCAAGCTGCAAGGGATTATTGATTTCTTTATTTACATTCCACTATGTAAAGTTTGATTGCATTATTTCAGTCAAATAAGTTCAAGGCCATAATTTTTCACACCTTCTTTTGCCACCTTCCTCGCGTTCCTCCTGAACTCCTCCTTATCCCTATTGCGTTGCTTATACTTGTCCTTCTTAGTCTGACGCTCGCATCCCTTGGTGCACTGGTGTGGGACTTTCCCAGCTACCTTCAGCATCTTGTAGTTGTGATCGCGCCAGAAGTAAGCGTTGTGGATGGGAATGGACGCACGGGATTTTGGATAAGTTTGATCATTCTCCACGTAGCTCAAGTAGCAGCAAGAGACGTTGCGGTAGTAAAAAAAATTCGCAGGCTTTGGGAAGGGCTTCGCTCGTCCAGGAGATACAAAATCTATATCTTTATGGTTGGTAGGAGCCATGGCTGCGTAGGATGTGATGGCATGTCTCTCTATGACCTCGTATTCGTCGAAGGTACTTAAGGGCAGGCTTTGAAAGTCGTCGTCGTCGTCGTCGTCGTCGTCGTCGTCGAAAAAATCAAGGTCGGAAATAATATGCCATGAGTCTTTATCTTGGGCGGTCGAAGTCATTTAGACTGTGGAAAGGGATTCACCACAGATCAATCGTTGTGCTGGAAGGTTTAAATAATAATTAATTGACGGCTGGAAGTATAGTAGTTGGACCGCAGTAACTGTGGCCTGTGCCACTGTGACTCAAGAAACCTACTTCGCCCGCTCAACCCGCTCAGCCCTATCGGAAGAACGGCGTTGACCATCTTAGCATAGCTAACTATAGGCATTTTTAGTCACGCTGAGACAAAGAAAAAAATTTTTTTTTTTTTTTTTTTTTTTTTTTTTTTTTTTTTTTTTTTTTTTTTGATGGCGCAAACGATATTCCTTTGCGACATTATAAAGTATGCCTCCACAACCTGGAATAGTCTTATATGGGGCGTGCTGTAACAAAACCAGACAAAGTGAAAGTCAAGAAAATAAAAAAAAAAAATCGAATTTCCTTCCTTACCTTTATATTCATTCGTCTCGAATGGAACCAATCCTGGTGTCACGACTGTCAGGAGTTCTTTCGCAAGGTTATCACGGCGAAAAGGAAGTGGTTGAGAGGATGATGGAGGCCCCGGAAAGAGCAATATTCGCCGCCGCGTTTGCATCCCTTCCTCTAGTGGTGTGGTTGATCCTCCTTGCTGGGCACCGGCGATGGACGCATTCGACGGCCCCACGCAAACGGATGATCCCTTGCCAGTGTCCAATGCAGTGGATCAGTGCGCATTTGGAGGAAGTTGAGCATGGGCACGAATATGTCTCCGTTCTTGTGCTGTGATTTTCGCATCACTCATTACACCCGACGGCAATTTCCAAATGTCAGGTGGGCTATTATCAGAAATCCGGAAACACCGTCTCCAGGAGTAGCGTCATTGGGATCCACATCATCGTCGATCTCATCTTCGTGCTCCGAATCAGACAGATGTTGGTCCGATTCCGTATCAGGCTGATCGCGTTTCTAAAGGCTATCATTAAAACCAATGTTGAGATGCGAAAAATACCAGTACTTGATCATCTTCTCTGCTTACCTTCGCAGAGAAGATTACCTTCGACGTAGTTAATCCAGTATTGCAAGCTGCGTGGTTGCTCCCAACAACGTTACCCCCCAAAACAGTAAACGTTGGTTGGTGATAGTGAACCGTAGATTCGCCGTTCTGTTTTGATCTATGGAGGTCTTTCTCCCACTTCTTTGCCAGTTGATAATCAGTTCGAGGTTCCTGAAATGAAAGACTTGGGAATTAGCAATGTTCTTGATCAACAAACTTCCCATTCGATATCTCCCAGTCCCGTCGGGTCGGCTTAGAGGCTTGAACATCGGGCAAGCTTGGAGGTCACCCGTGCCCCAACGGAGCCAGTGCTGAGTCGGCTTAGAGACTTGAACATCGGGCGAGCTTGGAGGTCACCCGTGCCCCAGCACTGGCTTCATGGCTCGGCTTAGAGGCTTGAATAACAGAGGAGCTTGGAGGTCCTCGTTACGCCAATTATTCATTCATGTATCAAAAAAGTTAAAAAGTTTGTAAACTCGCCTGTTTGTAACTGCAGAACAACTGCTCTGCTCGCTCGCGCCTTTTTCCTTTCTCAGTATTGATGATGCTCTTTAAGGACGTGAGGTATAGTCCTATCTTGTCCCTGAACTCTTTTGCATCGCATTCATTTAGAAAATCTTGAATCGTCCACCTGGAGGATATGCGGTTAAAGTACTGATGGATTTCCGGAATAAGTTCTGTCGCCAGAATTGCAGTCAGAGGAAGCGTCAACAGGGAGTTTGCGCAAATAGGATATCCGTGTAGATTTCGGAAAAACAGTCGTAAACATCACTAGGAGTCCTGGCTTCGATCGAACAGTCATCATGACAGTCTGACCATACGATTAGAACTAGGAGTCCGTGACCAGCGACTAGGAGTCCTGGCCTCGTTTGTTTGAAAATGAAGCTCCAACAGGCGGCCGTTTTGGTTTGTCTGCGACAAGCACGTCACTTTCTTTCTCAGCCAAGGAGACCGATCATACCCGTACAGTGGTTGAGGCTCGCCGAGGTTGATGAAAGCACTTGTATTGCTATGTTCCGGTTAGCAAAAAATAACATAGGATGTGTGCGCTATCCGTAGATATAATATTTGCTAAACTGTGCTGTTATTCTCGTGCATTTAGGTTCGAATGATCGAATGAAAGCATGTTTTTTCGTAAATTGCAGCCACAACGATCTGCAGCCTCGATGATCACAGCTTCAATGATCGTAATTTAATAAATTATTTAATAGGGGCTTGTTGTTGTTGTTGTTGTTTTTTTTTTTTTTTTTTTTTTTTTTTTTTTTTTTTTTTTTCACCAATTCAAAACAATCCAACATCATTATCACTCTTATCACTTGAATAACTATCCATCATGCCAGCTATTCACAACAAAATCTCTATTGTATCTGGGCCATATGCTAAACCTTTCAGTTCTGTTTCTCTTTCTCAAAAAAGCATCATTACTTCAAGTTTATATAAAACTATTAATAACCTATCTGGTAAAGATCTACAACAACTTTTAATTGTTTTTGCTTACATTCTAGAGTTGGTAAGTCTTTTTTTTTTTTTATAATTTACAATATAAGAATAGTTAATACTAAACAGAATTAGAGAAATATATGTAAGTAATGCTAAGTATAAATCTAGTTTACTTTCACTTGTTGCTGGCTTTTATAGTAGAAATAAGTTGAAAAATGCAGGTTTTAATTTTAGTAATAGTCAATTTCATACTGCTATAAAAAAGATTCAATCTTAAAATTTTCTTTAACTAATTATTAAAGATGTATTTCTCTTTCCAAAAAATCAATAAATCAAGAAACTATTTCTTTAATTACTAATTATTTTCAATCTAATTCAAGAAAATCTATAATTACTACTAATCAAAATTTACCTATTTACTATTTAGAAAAAACCAAAAAAGAAATTTTCTATCAATTAAAAGCTGATTATTCAAATTTAAAACTTAGTATTAGTAAGTTTTATAAGCTTTGCTCTAAAAGCTTTAAAAAGGCAAGTAAGTTAATAGATATATATCTAATCTATGTAAATAGTAAAAAAAGTGAAGAAAACTATAATCTTCTAATAATCAAAAATTATCTAATAAAGTTAAATTATATTATCAACATATTTCTTTTAAAGATTAATAAAGAAATCTTTTCAATAATACAATTGATCTTACTACTAACTCTTCTTATATAATTGTTTTAGATTTTAAACAAAATTTCAAAATTAGTAATAATCTTATTGAAACTAATCAATAGTTTTATTCAAAAAAGCAAATTTCAGTTTTAGATTTTGCAATTTATTATAAAGATGAAAATAATATTCAACAAATAAGGTATATAGATTTTCTATTAGAAATTCTTAGTTATGATAAATTCTTTAATAGAATATATTAAAAGCTTTTTAAGATATTATTTATAATATCATTTAAGTAAGTAAGTTTTTGGTTAGATTCAGATAAACATTTTTATTCAGCAGAATATATATATTATATTTGCTATCAACTTTCCAATTTATATAAGATTCAATGTTTTATTAGCTTTTTTATTAAATATCATAGTAAGAATGCTATTGATAGTTATTTTGGAGTATTATTATATTAGTTTATTAAAGGTAAGTCTATATAAAATATTTTTACTCTAAATAATCTTAAAAATTTATTTCAAAACAAAGTAAACTAGATAAGTATTCAAGTTGATTTTGAAGTATATAATGTGAGGATAGAACTCTGGGATTGGCAAAATACAGAAGATTAAAAAGCTCAATTAGGAACTAGTAGCTGGGCTAAGTTCTATATGTGTAGGGGATCAGAAAGTATATAAGGTAAAATGTAGGAGAATAATACTCAAAATTCAAAGAGTTATATATCTTATAAGGTGTAAAGGATGGTAAGTTCTTAGATATGTTTCAACAATTAAGTTAATCTGTCAATGTCCAAAAGCAATATATCTCAATATATCTTAACTTGAAAATTACTAAGTAAATACTTTCTTCACTAGTTTTATTCAAGTTTTAGACTTTGTATTTAGGCTCAAGCTCAGGCAAAGATTTATTAAATAAAAATAAAAGGGTATTTATACAAAACTTGAGGAATAATACTAAATAGGATAATATAATAATATATTAAAGAATGCTAAGGAATATTGTAAGAATTCTGTAGAAATCATTGATTTAGGGGGTGTAATCTTTATTGATTTCTGAGTATTCATTGAGATCTATTATGACTGCTAAGTTTTCAGCAAGGTCTAGCACTTTATTGAATACTGGGACTTCATCAGAGGCTAATATAAAGACTTTACTTGTTTTAAAATTGCTTATTCAGAGTTAGACTTCACTGAAGTCTAGAACTTTATTAAGTACCTAGTTTTCATTAAGGTCCAGTGGCATAATATTGATCATAGGAACAATCTCATAAATCATTTATAGTGTAGCAATATCCTTGTTGATTTTGATAGTCTTGGAGGCAGTTTTGTTATTCTCAAGGGCTAGAGGCAGAACTCATGAGTTTGCTACAGTATTGTCAAATTCTTTAATAGCTTTAAAGAGCATGAAATTGAGAGTTATAGGTGCTCCAAATTCTAAGTTTATTAAATTATCAGAAACTACAGTGTTGAGGAGTGCAAGGTTATCAAGATCATTAGATTCAAACATCTTAAAATTATTAAAAATGATAGGTTCTAAGAATGCAGATTCTTTATTTATATTATTCTCAAAGAATAAGAGTTCCTCAGTTTGATCTTGAACTGATAGTTTTGGTCAAAATCCTTCAAAAGAGTATCTAGGATATCTAAGCACTGACTGATAGTTGTCTGAATCCAGTACTTAAACTGTAATCTTCTCAAGTGAGATATCACTGTTGGCCAATACTTGAAGACTTCATATGTTTTTTTCCTCAAGGTTCTTTCTCTTTTTATCAGGCTAAGCTAATATACTTTTGCAGTAAATAACAGCTATATTAATTCTAGTTAAACTAAATCTTCCTTCTCTTCTAGCAGTTGTTTTGATAAGATTTAGATGGTGTTCTTTAAAAGTTACAGTGGTGTAAGGTAAGATGATCATTTGTATAACCTAGTCTCTTTTCTCTAGCTCTATCTGATTGGTATAGTTTTAGTTAATAATGATTATCCAAATAGTACCTATATAATCTTGATCAATTACTTCTGTATCAATGGTTAGTCCTACTTTAGCTAGGGAGCTCTGTGGTTTCACTATTTCAAAATATCTTTCCAGTATTTCTAATACAAATCTAATATCAATAATTGTGCTTTCTTCTAGTAGTAACAAGATACTGCAGAGGATATATAAGTCAAAATTAGCTAATCCTTCAGTTGCATACTAAGGTAAAGGTAGCTTCTTATTTATCTATCAGGTATTTATAATTATGTTGACTATATCTTCAATGTATTGATAAGAGTACTAATTATCTCAATCTTCATAATAAGTCTCATAGTACTTATAGTTATAGTACTTGTCAGAGTACTAGTTTTTCTTCATAATCATCTACATATCTCTTCTATCCTATTTATTCTAGTACTTATTTTTAAAATCATCTTAATTATTGAAGAAGTGTGACTTATCAATATACTGTATCTTTTCTTTATAAATATCCCAAATACCTATACTATCTTTGAAGAGATATAAGTTTTGTCTAAAGTATAGTCTTCAAAGTAGGTTTGGCATCTGTTGTTTCTTGATGGGTGAGATCCTTCTTGATTTCCTCAAGTTAGTAGGCAGATGTTGTTAAAGGATTTCTCTCTATAGAATTCTCTTAACATCTGAGCAACTATATATCTACTTTGCATAATAGATCTTTTCTTCACAGAAGGGGCAGTATTGATGTTATATATTCCAGTTGATGAGTTGATTTCTTTCCTTTCTAAAGAGTTATCTATATTTATTGTAAGCTTACTCTTCATTGTTAGTATTCTCGAAATTGCTGTTTTCCTTTAGCTATAAAACTAGTACTTAGTTTGCTTTATTAATGATATCTTCTACTTTGGGTCATATTCCTTTCTGAATATTAATAGATAGAGCAATAGTTCTTCCTTAGTAGGTTATTTTCATACATTCTCTAAAAATGTTGATAACTGCTCTTGCTTTCTTTAACTATTCATTTCCTAAAATGATGTTATAAGTCTGTGTATCAATGACCAGCATGGTAACAGAAATAATCAAGTCTTTAAATCTAATAGATATATTTTTTATCTTACTAAAAGATACTATATATTTACTACTTAATATTGTGAATCCAAGAGTAATAAGCTGTTCAATTCTCTATCCTAATCTATCAAGTACTTTCTTTACAATGATGCATCCTCCAGCTCCTGAATTAACAATTGCTTCAAAGGGCATTGATTTGATAGTATATATTGCAATGACAGAAGCCTTCCTAGTATCTTCTTTATCACTCTCTTCTTCTGCCAGTTGTACTTGGTTGATTTCAATAACCTTGAATCCTAACTTGGTATCACTCAGTCCTTCACAGATCTGTATCTTGGTAGCCAAGTTGAGTTTGCTGCTTATGCAAATATCATGCTGACTTGATGATTCTTCAAGTCTTCCTAAGCATTATAGTGGTATGTCTTGATTTGATGCATTCAAAGTTCACAGCTTGGGCTTTCAGACATTGATAGCTTTACAAGCTTGCAAGTGGACCTTCAGTCTGTCCTTAGATTGCTGAAATGGCATAACTCCCAAGGGTTTGATTTCAGAATTCAAGACTAGGATCTTGTTAACCAGGCAGGCGAAATCAGGTCATTACGCTGTGTCTCTTGTTGCGTGATTCAACCGTAGTTTGTACTCTTTGTTGTCCTCAACGAAAAATGGATGAAGAACAGGGTAAAGAAGCTGGAAACAATGCTCCTCCTCCAACAATTTGCGCGGTGAGATGGCTAGAAGGCTGCTACATCTTTTAAAATTGGAAGAGGAGGAAGGTAGAGAAAAAAAGTTAGATCTGATTTGCAAATCCTCCTACACGCCTAGGTTCACCACAGTATACTTACACATTGTTGAAGATGCGTGCAGTCGTTCAGCTCATGTCGGAATCAGTCCCAGGCAGATAGACATTTCTACCTTCCTTAGAAAGGATGAAATCTCAACTAACAGCACCGGCCAAGAGTTGAGATATAGGTTTTCTCCCATGATTTTCTGCCACTGCCAATTGGTAAAGAATTCGTAAAGATCATTCCATGTCAATCCTATGGTCAACGCCTTGACAAGTGCTTCCTTCTGATACCATCAGAATATCTGCGTCACGTTAATATCATCTACTACCCACTGTTTATAGTAATGAGATATAAAATAAGTGGAGACGGAGCATAAGCTAAGATAAGGCGAAGGCAGTGTGAGAGAGTACAATGCAGTCCACATACCTCAGACCGTGGCTCCTGTTGCAATTCTTTAGCAATTTGAGTCAGATCCACTATCGCATGCTCGGCTCCTTTGAGATCTCCCGTCTCTTCGTTGTCAGAAGCAGACTGGAAGTCATCATCTTGACTTGGTACATCTGGCAAAAAGAGCGAGATAAATAGATCAAAAGCTGAACTCTCTAGCCGATCATGACAGGTCATTGGAAAAAAAAAAAAAAAAAAAAGGACACACCACGATAAATGATGCATGGCTTCTGCCTCCTGCCGTCACGTATTCAATCAGAAACCGTCAGACCCTCTTTGCTCTCGTTCGCCTTTTTCGCTCTCTCACCTTTAGATTCGTATGCCGCACTGTCATCGTTCTCACCGGTGAAAACTCACTTCTTGCTTGGTAGCCGCGCAGATTTGTTCTTTGGCTCTTTCTCCTCTTGCCGGCATTTCCCGGTTTTTTAATTCAATTCCAATCCGCAGCGGTGAGATTCCTGACTATCGTCACATTGCCATCAACTTAAGCAATCTTACCTCCGCATTCTTGCTGATCAACATCGCGACAGTCTCAACATCCTTCTTGCTGACTTTTTTATGTTTTTTTCTCGTTTGGGCTGTGAGAATTTGGATATGCCTCGCCTAATCTCAAGCATGAACTGTCCGTCAGCGATGATGTAGAATAGAAGAACTGTATGTGACATATACCGTACCTGTTCTTCCTCTTCACGGAGATTCGCCCAGTATTTCTCACATGCAAGCTGTCAGAGAGCCAAGAAATTGAGTTATGATCGGTAAAAGAGGCCTTTCATTCAACAGGGCAACAAATCGCGGTTACCTCGAAATCTAAGGTGAAAAACCACTTGGCAGCTTCGGAGATTTTTCGATCCTTATAGTCTTTCAAGCCCTCGACGGAGGTCTTGAGATCTTGTTCAGCAAATGCCCGATCTTTCTACCTATATTCAAATCGCTCGAAAAATTTGATTGGACTAAAGCCATTAAGGATGTTGTCGAGGAGCCAGTTGATATGGTTGTCCATAGCCTTGATGCCAATATCTGAGGGTATAAAGACAGCAAGTTAGAAAAGTCGAAGACACAAAATATTCGAGGCTAACAGCAGTGCCACTCAGCTTAGAACCTTGGTCAATATTTGGTGGCTAAAACTGGAGATTTCTGCACAATGCAGTCCATACAACCAGCACCATCTTTTCACTGATATCCATCGAGTGGACCACCAGCGCCAAATATTCATTCAGACGAGGTGCCCGCGGCCAAATAGCCAATAGCTAATAGCCAAACGGTGTTACAGTTTAACCCTATGTGATACGCCAAGATGCCAAAAGTTGGCATGCTCGAAACCTAGGGGAGCGTGAAGCGGCAGCTTACCGGCGACCACAGAGCCAGGGTGTTTACCAGGGGCAACTGGAGACTTCCGCAAGCGGTCCATACAACCAGAACCCTCTTGTCACGCGCTTACGATTGAGCTGCGCGCTGGCAAACCATTTGTGCTCAGCATAGACCTAGACTAAAGCTAGTGCCGTCCGCTGCATGCGATACGCTGGGTAAAAAAAACCCAGGCCCTGGTGTGATCGCAACCTCAAACCAGATTAAGAGTGATGTATACTTCCTTGTCGACGAGAATGGTTGCGTTTCAAAAGCTGTTTGATGCGCGTTAGATCTATAATGTTATTGCTGTGGATACATCCTCGTCATCGGCGATAGAACGCGAATGGCATTTGTAACCTTGATCGAAACACGCGCGCCCACGTCGGGCATACATCCAACTCAGAGCAGCGCACGACCGCGAGTTGTTTCACCTTCCACTCAGTGCACTGTACTCGAGATGACATCTGCCCGCAGACGGCGCAAGGTGTATCACCTTTCTCCGCAAACTCCAACATCTTTTTCCAATAGTTGCGAACACAAGTACGATCTCGTCGTGAAGTATTGTCTTTTTTGCTTATCAAATTCAACAGTATAACGTTCAATGCCGACATATGTTACTGAAGCACGAGTATTCGTTCATCGCATTGATCTTTCGCTATCATAAATATTTTTTTAATGAGGCCTGTTCAGTCGAATATGGTTATGGAATTATGTAATTTGTTATAAAACGTCAGCATACCAGACTGATACTTGGCATGATAAGAGCTCCATAATCGTCTTGGTAACCTCGGCGATGTTGGGAAGAGCGACGATGGGGCTTAAACAGCTGGGGATGATGATGTCAGAGGATGGAAGGCGGCAGAGAATTCGAGGTGCCAAAAATGTTGACATTGAGGCGATGAGAGCGATTAAACAGACCAGGATGCTTATAATGACCGTCGGCCTCGTCTGGTGGAGAAGCGAGCTTATGTTTCCTAGAACAAGCAGGAGGAAGTGAAGGGGGTGGTCCTTATTGGCGATGGGTTGGTTGGGTTGATCATCAGCTTTCGGTTGAGAATCAACGTTGGATTGAGAATCAGCGTTCGGTTTGAAATCTGAAATTGGAGTTGAGTTTGGAATCAGCGTTCGGTTGGGAATTAGCAAGCGGAGCCGGGGGTAGATCGGTGGCTTCAACCCCTTTCGCCACCACAGTGGCATCCTCGTCCTCACCTTCTACAGTCGAGGCTTCAACATTTTTCACCTCAGCGGCATCTTCGCCCTCACCTTCTACAGTCGAGGCTTCATCATTTTTCGCCGCAGCGGCATTCTCGCTTCCACCTAGTCGAAATTTAGTAATTAATAAACTATACTGCATTTGTAAATCGAAGCCAACTCACCTGCTCTTTGATTTTGCCTTCTGAGATTAAGAGATACACTATTTTGGTAAGGTTGTTGCGCAATTTGAGTCATTAGCGAGTGAAAAATATGAAGAGAGTTGGTAAAGTAGCTTGGCAGAAGAAGTAGCCGCAGTTTCTCGTGGCGCGATTTGTTTATGACTTAATCACGCGTATTCTGAACTATCCTGATTCTTCACTGTTGGGATTTCAGACCCCACATGGGCAAACACAATGCGGGATACCATAACCGGAAGGTTCTGACCTGTATATACTTTTTGAACATCTCTATGGCGATACCTTGGGATTCGAAAATCTTTTTTCTTTTTTTATTTCTCTTCTCTTTTCTCTTCTCTTCTCCAAAGAAGGGATAGGCGGACTCGGTCTACTCAAACCATAGATGTGAACGAGTTCAAACCGAGGATTTAAGGTATGCACGGAATCTCGCTAAACGTAAGCCAGGAATGCCACCGTTGGACATATCTGCAATGAAACAGCCGAATATTTTGGGTGGGATGGTGAAGAGACAATGCAGAAGAAGAAAGTACTAGCAAGAAGAAAAGTATTACCCAACAGTTGTAACACAACTTTACCCCATGCTTTGGCATGGACGGACGGATAAATGCCAATTTAGGAAGTGGAAAAAGAGCCAGGTAGATAAGCGCGTTAAAGACGATGTGTTACTGCACTGCAAAGCTCGATCCTCCTTGCCTTGTTTTCGGCGATGGTTTTTGCTTCCCACCTATGTATCTTACTTCAATTTTCTTTACTCTGTCCGAGTATTGATAGCCTTTTTTTTTTTTTTTTATAAAAAAAAAAAAAAAATTATAATTGTACAGTCTGAAAAGCCACAGGCATTTGTTTTTTGGTGATGCGATGCTGGTCACTGACAAATGGTAAGCTTTATAGAAATAACTATGGTCATCAAACAAACAAACTGTATACAATGCTAGGGGAAAAACATAAAATGACTTTGATTGTAAATGAAGCAATCAAGCACGAGGATACGTAGATATGTTAAATTCAAATGAATGAAAAA
>RBNK01000758.1:0-20831 GCA_003990785.1 Endogone sp. FLAS-F59071
CCTCCCCCCCCCCACACACACCGTCATGAAGTTTGGGCACCAGCTCAAAACCTCCCTCTATGAGGAGTGGAACTTTTATTACATGTCTTACGATGATCTCAAAAAATACCTCAAGTCGCGCATGGCCGAGAGCGAGGAATGGACCGAGGAATACGAAGCTGAATTTGTGGAGCAGCTTGAGAAGGAACTTGAGAAAGTGTACTCGTTCCAGCGTGTTAAGCTGGGCGAGATAAACCGTCGCGTCGAGCACGTCCAGCACGAGGTCGAAGAGCTAGTGCGTGAAGACTCTGACCACCATCCCTCCGAGGATGATTTCACCGCTCTCGAGAGCGAATTAAGCCACATTATTGCCGATGTGCATGATCTAGCAAAGTTCACAAGGTTGAATTACACTGGTTTCGTCAAGATTATCAAGAAGCACGATGTGAGTATAGTTTAAAAAGCAACAAGGAGCCGGTGTGCGTGCATGTATAGGCGTGGTTGATATTATGCCCAAAGTTGTTTTCGGAGGGATAAACCAAGAGCGAAAGAAGGCGTGCGTGCATACGATAAATTTATAGAGAGAGGCCTACTATATAATTCTGTCATTTTTTTACAGACAATTCATTCATTACATTCTCTGCATTGATCATCTTGATGCATACCGTGATTGTCGTTTTTGGCCTAGTCCGAAATTCGAGATCCTCAGCGCAACCACCAGATTTTTTCCACATACTACATCGGTCCTCTAATCTTTAACCATCCTCTCCTCCAATTCGATTCCCTTCTACTTTATTGCTCCTCAGAAACAAACCGGTTGGGTCATGAAACCTATGTTCATGGTCCGCTTGAACGCCAAACCCTTCTACCGCGAGAATTACGACGCCCTGGTGGTCCGTCTGTCGACCCTATACGATCGCGTGCGTCTGAGAGGCAAAACCCACGGCGGGGACTCATCGGCTGGCGGAAAGCAGGCGGCGTTCGTGAGGCAGACAACCAAGTATTGGTTAGTATTTAACTGGGGATAAATGATAATTTACTTTGAGTGATAGATGAAGGGATAGGCGCATATAAGCCCAAATCCTTGTCTGACCACTTTACTAAACCTACCGTCGGCCCCCCTTTTCCTTTCTTGCTCACTAGGGTTCACCCTGATAATATCACCGAGCTCAAGCTCATTATCCTCAAACATCTCCCCGTTCTGGTCTTTAACGCGAACAAAGAGTTTGACACCCAAGACTCGGCCATCACGAGCATCTACTTTGATAACGACGACTTCGAACTATATCTAGGCAGGCTGGAGAAGAGCGAGGGGGCTGAGGCAATACGATTGAGGTAAGGAAACGGTGTAGAAAAAGGCAATACGATTTGATAGAATGCCAAAGAAATGCTAATAAATTGGGGTTGTGAGGATTAGGAAGGGTTGAGGAAGCTCTGGTATTGGGTCAAGCTACTGCATGCGAGTTTGTTTGAAGGACAGCTCGAATTGGCTGTGTTTTTTTTTTTTTTTTTTTTTTTTTTTTTTCACGTCCTCACCGCTGCCTTGGTCCTACTCCCCTCTAGATGGTACGGTGGTATGAGCACTAATGAAATCTTCGTGGAGCGTAAGACACATCACGAGGACTGGACGGGCGAGAAATCGGTCAAGGCGCGATTCCCGATCAAGGAAAAGTACGTGAACCCGTTCCTGCGCGGCGATTACACGATGGATCACACGTTTGCAAAGATGCGTGAGGCCGGCAAGAAGTCAGAGAAGGAGATTAAGGAGCTTGAGCAACTGGCGGAGGAGGTGCAGTACGGGATACTCCACAGGAGTTTGAAGCCGGGTAGGTAATGACGGAAGAGGCAATATCGATTAAAGTGTATGAGTTAGGATGGAAGTGATTTGAGCTGAAGAGGTATTGGTAGAAGAAAAGACGTAAGAGGATGGCATATTGACAAGGCATATCCATCATAGAGGTCGAAAATTACATTGAACGCAAGCTAATGACGATAATTCTTGTTGTTTTGTAATCATTCCTCGTTTACCCTATCAAATCGTCTATAGTTGTTCGCTCTTTCTACAACCGCACTGCCTTTCAACTGCCCGGCGACGCGCGCGTCCGCATCAGTCTTGATACGGAACTCTCTATGATTCGCGAGGACAATTACGATGACCATCGGCGATCGGGCGATAACTGGCGTCGGATGGACATTGGAATTGATTATCCCTTCTCGCAGCTTCCCGAGGCCGACATCTGTCGGTTTCCCTATGCCGTTCTCGAGGTGAAGCTGCAGACTCAGTCTGGCCAAGAACCACCGGAATGGGTGACGGAGTTGATTAACAGCCATTTGGTATGACTTTTGTTCGTGGCATGGTTGCTGTCGATCTATTGGAATTACTGCTCCTTGCATTATTGTTACCCCATTACTAATCTACGTGAAAATTGTCTGTACAGGTCGAGAGCGTTCCCAAGTTTTCTAAATTTATTCATGGTGTCTCCACCCTCCTCGAGGACCGCGTGCAACTTCTCCCCTTCTGGCTTCCGCAGATGGATATTGACATCCGGAGACCGCCCACCACGTATTTCGGCCTCGGCCGCCCCAATGATGGCAGTAACACCTCCATCGCGGCTGCGCCCTATGGCACCAACTCTTCGACCAGTAGCAAGCTTGGTAGCAGTGAAGCTGATATTCAAGTCGTGGTTGAACGAAATCCATCCAATGAGCGGACACCGTTGCTCGGTGCCAACGGCAAGGGTTCTATGCTCATCGAAGAAGGTGGCATCATGAAACAGCTTTCCCCTGCCGGCCTACGCAACTTACTTAAAAATTCCAAGTCCATCTTTACTGGTCGTCCAGCTGACTATATGGCTATCCCTAGGTCTGGCGACGGCGACGGCGACGAGGGCGACACGGCTGGTCAACGCCCACATCGACCGCTCCCGCCAGGCAAGCGCATTGCCCTCCCTGTGCGTGTAGAGCCCAAAGTCTTCTTCGCCAACGAGCGCACATTCCTCGCCTGGTTGCATTTCGCCGTCATCCTTGGAGGACTTGCTGTCGGACTACTCAACTTTGGCGACAAGATCGGTCTCATTTCGTCCGGATTGTTCACCTTTGTAGCCTTGAGTGTTCTGGGATATGCACTGTATACCTTCCATTGGCGCGCGGAACGGATACGAAAGAGGGAGCCTGGTCCCTATGATGATCAGTATGGGCCTACCGTGCTATGCGTGATCCTGTTGGTGGCCGTGATAATCAATTTTTATCGTAAGTTATCTATTATGATTTCGGCTTTTTGTAATCTTGTTTTTGTTGGGCGCGTGGTGATTAGTACTGATCCAAGTTCTTCTTTTGCCAGTCCGTCTTTCCCAAGTCGAAAAATCCGACCCATGAAACACCTCTATATGTAAATATAGCACAGTGATAACAAAAAGAAAAATGCATAATAAAATTCACATCAACAAAAGAAATGGGTGCGTCTTATAAGACAAGCTTCTCCTTTGGACATGGTAATTTTCACCTTGCCACAAAACAAATCAAGATCATAGAAACACGGCCTGTACATCCATATTAGACGATAATGACTTGCTGACTGAAGCTTAAACATTAATAAGGTTATAATCACATTGGAATGATGTGTGAACGAATATAAAATACAGCAGTGCGTTTCTATGTATGTACATCCACGCTAAACACAAATGGCTTACTCTGACAACATCCTTTCAGGTGCCGGCAGCGTCCCGTACAATAGGTCAAAGTCCAAGATTCCGCTCATATCCAGATCATACCACGTATCATCACTGTTTGGAGTCACCACGGGCTGGAATCTGGGCGACGGCTTGAGCTGATGGGTCAGGGCGTCAAGGATCTTGGCCCTGAACCTCTCGTGGCGCATCAACCTGTAGCCGGACCTGAGATGCTGCCCAATCTCCTTGAGCACCACGGCAGACTGTTGCTCGCGCCTGTTCCCGTCCTCGCTCAGCCATACCACGGCGTCGACATGCTGCTCGAACCTAACCTCGGCCACGTCGCACAAGTTTCCGATAGCGAGCTGGATGACACGAACAATTGCATTGAGAAAGTCCTCGACGCGGGCCTGATTGGCATCGTATGCCGTTGTGTAGAGGGACGAGATGGAGAAGGGCACTTGGAAGTAGTCACACTCTTCGAGTAGATCGTCCCATGTAAAGTGGAGGTGCGGATGAGCATACTTGAATGAGATCACGTCCGGAAGCTGGCCGCTTGAGTTGTAGAAGGCGGCCAGAACAGCAAACGCCTGACCATTGCGTTCAGGAAAGCGATATTCGCCCGTTGTCGAGGCTTTCTGGAGGGGGGCATTACGCGCACTAAACATGGTGCCCAGCATGGTATCGGGTTGAGAGGTTAGTTGGGAGAGAGGGATGTCGTAACGGAGGGTGCCGACGATGAGGGTGATGAGCGGGTCGTGGTCAATGGGAGGATGATGGTGCGCGGAAGCATCGGGTACCGTGCGAGTGATAATCGTGGGTTCAGTGAAAAGCTCGGAATCGGAATCGATGTCTTGATTCATTGTGGGTTCGGGGGAAAGTGACAGAACGAAAGCGTTATAGTTTATTTCATTTGTAGAGCAAGTGACTGCTTTGTCTCAGCCACCGAGGCAAGTACCCATCCTATTACACGGATAATTCGAGGCCAGACATACCAAAAAGGTGGTTAATCAACTACATTATTATTGTGAAGTAGGAGATATGTATATGAAAGAAAGAAAAAAAAAAAGAGATAGGTATACACGACAGTCTATGTTACAAAGAATCCAATCTTTATTAAACGGTTTCCATTTGTCTTCAGTTACCTCTGAAAACACTCGTATCCAACAAATGCTTTGCCAACCTGGAGTAGCTCTCGCCATCCCTCAGCGTTAACGATGTAATATAGTACATCGATTGCTCCGAGGGCGCCCCCGCCGTTGCTTGCGATTCCTGGCGCCGATGATGTCGCCGATGCGACCCAGATCTCGCCGCCTCCTGGCCGGCTCTCTGCCGTGGCCAGGGGCCTGTATCGTGGATAGAGGGGAACGGTGTTGACTTGGATGCCATAGGAATGCCGAAACTGGTTCCAACATTGGAAATTGAAGTCGATGATGTGGGTAGCGACGTAGAAGGGTGAGGAAGAGCAGTAAGGAAGTGTAAGTACGTGTCCAATCCCAATGTGCTGGCCGAGTCAAAGAGCTCGTTGGGGAACAGGTCGGCGTAGTCTTCCAGTAGTGAAGTGGGATTTTCCGCGGCCATGATGTTCGTTGTGGAGGCTGAGGATGAAGGCAATGTGAGAGGAGATTGGACGGGTAAAGAGGATATCAATGTATTGTCGATCTGCGGAAGGACGAAAACGTCCATCGCATCCAGATGGACGTTCGCCTTCGCCATTGAAACAAGAAGGAATTTCGATGCCGTCAGAAACACTTCGATCACGGCGTGCAAGATAGTGCACGCGTCCTCAGTGCGCACGAACTTTTCATCTCGACACACGCGACTCAGCGTGAGAAGCGTCTTGACAAGCCAAACAAAGGACGAACGGATGGCCTCCGTGTCCGTACTCGCCCCTCCACCAGCGGCGCCAACCATGTTTGACATGTGAAGTTGTGCGGCCTGCAACACGCACAAAAACGAGAATGTATACCAAAACGGCGTGCGCCCGGCCATCTTGTACGTGATATGGGTAAGATTTTGAGCGCAATCGGTCATTTGACTACGAAATTCGCAGAGGAAGGTAGGTTCTGCTAGGGTGTTCTCCTTGAATGTAGGTTCGAGGTGTTTGGAGGAGTCTATAAGGTGCTGGTATGTTCGAAGTTTGACAAAGAAAAAGTTGATATGGATGAATGCAGAAAGATCATCTGAACTTGACAAGGCTGTGGGGCCAGTATCCTGGATGACTTGCATCAGAGTTGCGACAGGAGCTTGATATTGTAGAGAGGGAGGTAGTGAGCCGAGCCAGTCGGAGAACATGCGCTCGAGTTCAATCATACCCTCGACACTGATTTCGAAAGCTTTACGCGAATACGGGACAGGCCACATTGTTTTGGGAATCTGGCAGAACTTGGCGTGGGCAATGAGAAATTCCATAGACCGAAACTCAATATCCTCCCAATCTTGTTCCTCTGGGCTTTGTAGCATACCATTCACGACATATTTCGGTGCTGTAACATCAGGAAAAGGGATATTATACCCCGTCCCTGGAAAGGCGTAAGGGCACATTAGCACGCTCATACATTCAGTGTCCTTGATATAAACACACCAAAAAACCATCTGATGTTCCATCAGTTCGTCCGGGCTCTTCAGACAAGCAAAATCGGGCCACCGCTGCAGTCCCAATCCTACCGCGACCTTACACGCCATCGTAGCATACATGTACGACCGAAACTTGTTTGGTGTCCCATTCTGCCACGACGACAAAACCACCAGAGCCTGCACCAACATTAATGATGACACGCGGGTCGCCCGGTCGAGTAGCTCCTCCGCCATATCAATAAATGTCTTGCCCAAGGACTCTAGGCCCCGATCCGCACCACAGAAGGCGGATTCCTCGGTAGATTTGGCACCCGTCGCGAGGACGGCGAAGAGGAGGAGCATAAAGTCGAAAGTGGGTATTGAGGGGTGAACGTGGGCAAGGAAGCGGCGGCGGTGAATTACCGGCCAAAAACGCCAGTGGTTGCGAAAGTAATGGTGGATGAGGAGGTCTTGGACCGATTGGAACGGGAGGAAAATGTTGGAAAAGGGAGTGGATAATTGGGGGTATTGGGTGAAGATTGGGATTCCGTAGATCGAAGCACCAAGTCCTTCGACCGACAGCCCCAACCGATGCAAGCTGTCGATAATAAAGTTCGTTGTCGAATGTGCTGATGATGGTTGGTATACTGTTGTTTGGGATGAAAAGCCGGTAGCCGAATGCACTCCGAGCAGTTGGGTAATCTCGGCCTGAACCTCGTAGAACCTCGCGCGAACCTGATCGGGCCTCAATGGCTCCTCCTTGGCGCCATCATATACGCAGGCACTCGTCTGGCGCCGCTTGGAACAGCGGTCGCAAGGGTCGCCGCCTGAACACTTGGCTTTTGCCTGACGACAGTTGTGGCAGCTAGAGCCCTTGTCGCGTTTCGTGCGGGTGATAACGAGGCGCCTATGTGGTGAGGCCGGATGAGCAAGATTCATATGGGTTGAGAAGAGTGTGTGGCCAGAAACGAACAGAGATAGATCAATCAGGCAATCAGGACGTTTTTTGAGCCACCCATGGTGATGTCACCGCCATGCGGCCTTCCCAAAACAAGTATGTCTGAACCTGCCAAAACTACTATACTTTGTCATAAAGTTACTGCCTCTAATATGAGGTAGTAGGAATGTTTCAAGTATTACAAGTTTCAGGGTTTTTTTTTTATTTTACAAAACAAAGATGCAAAAAAAAAAAAAAAAGTCTATATGGCAGTTTTTAAGTCCAAATGCTGTTCAAAAGATTATGTATAAAGGGTTCCAGTATTATTTCGAGGACTCGGTAGAAATGTCTGGATAGTAAAAGAATGAGATAGCAATGATAAGGTAAACACCGAGGAGCATCAGGCCTTCGAGCCAGTTGGACTTGCCGTCCTGTATTGACAAATTTGGTGAGAAGTGAGAAGTAGTTAGTAAGAGGATCGCTGGTTCCTAGTGCACTTTCAAAATTGCGCATACTCACATTAATCAGATAATTCACGATTAACACCGAGATGAACATCACTGCGGTCTCATATACATTGAAGTAAAGCGTCATCGGAACATTTATACCCCATCCAATGATGACCATGAGTGGGGTGACAAGTAGGGCGATCTGCATGGAAGATCCAATCGCGACGCCAATCGCTAGATCCATCTTATTCTTGAGCGCGACTGTCACGGCAGTGACGTGCTCGGCAGCGTTGCCGACGATTGGGAGCAGGATCAGCCCAACAAAAGTCTGGGTCAAATGCCACTGGTCTACAATATCGTCGATAGCGCCGACTAGGAACTCGGCACAAAAGGCCACCAGGACGGTGATGACTACAAGGCTGTAATGATTAGCGGAAATTAAATATCGAGTTAGTTAAGGATTTATTGCATAGTTTTTGTGAAGTTTGTTTTCTGAATATTCTACAATCACTTACAGAACAATCGCTACCCATAATGGCATTTGAGGTTCTTCTGCCTCCTCTGGTTCTTCATCCGGTCCCGCCTCATCGGCCTGGCTCTCGCTAGTTGGCGCGGCGTTAAACTACGATCGAGTAAAATAATGGCAGAGAACAGAAGTAACGGTTAGGTGAAAAATCTTTAAGTAGCAACAGGAATTTGTGGGGTCCAAGAAAGAGTCTTACCAGATACCTATGAGTTTTTAGCTGTCAATATGGTAAGACAAATCACAAAGTTAGAATTCATTTCGACCAAATGATCCAAACGTTCACACACTAACTCGCTCATCCTTTCTCACCTGAAAGAATAGGTAACCCCCGTAGATTATCAGCAGGATCACCGCTGTTGCATGAGAGATATCCAAAATGTCTCCTTGGACCTGGTCAGCCGGATAATTGGCCTTGGATAATGAACTATAGAAGGCAGCCGGAAGTAGCAGCGAGCATGTGGCGATGGCCATTAACGATGCTGAGGTCTGGGCAGCAGTGATGTTGAAAGCTTGCTCCTTGTAATAGAGCCCGCCGAAGAAAAAGCAGAATCCCATAACAAAGACGAGATTGGATAAAATGGAACCAAGCATGGATGCTTGTACGACGATCACGAGGCCCTTGGTCAGCGCAATAACAGAGATAATCAGCTCAACAGCATTGCCAAAGGTCGCGTTCAGGAGCCCGCCGAGAGTCTGAGTGAGGTAGGGAAGTTTCGTGAAGGGGAAGATTAATTAGACCGAGTAATGAGGTGCAGGAAATCCTATATTACAATCCAAGGTGTGTTAAAACACGTGACCTAAGACGGAATATTTCGTACAACACTACACCCGACGCGAGAATCTGCAACCCACCTACCCACCTCGCCTACTCGTATCGCTAGATCCTCAGTCGCAAACCCCAATAACTTTGCCAGAGGTATGATGGCAAGAAAGTTTAGAACAAACGTCACCGTCGAGCCCCACATGAAGTTCGAGATGAAGCCCAAAGGGACGAAAACTAATAGCACATTAATGTACGAAGATGTGATGATGGCACGCACTGCTGTGCGCAAGGTTGCTGGCTGGTGTGGTTTGAGCACATGGTCATTGCCAGAGTAGGTGCTCTCCGGGTGGTCTCCGGAGGAGGCCGAGAGCGGATAGTCGGTCGCTGTCGAGTTTGTATGGTTGTGGCTAATCTTGGGTACCTTGAGCAGGATTTGCTCAGTATTACCCTGTTCGTTGGCAGAAGGCATGAAAACACAGGTTGGTTGGACGAGTTTGTTGTTGAAGAAGGTTGAAACTAGTCGCGAGGATGTGATGGGTGGACGGGTTCGCGTGGAGAGGGGTGCGAAGTTGTATGATATCGCTTGAGCAAGGATTGTTGGTGCTAAGGTTTTTGTTGGATAGCAGAGTCCTTTGTTGAGTTTAAGGGTGTGAAAAAATGGATCAAGAAGTCGTTTGCCACAAGTGCTGGTGTCAAAGGGACAAAGGATATATTGCGGGGGCCGTGCGGAGGGTGAAAAGCCGTTTGCCGAGTGCTAAGGTTGGAATAATATAATATGCACGGGGAAACTGTAGTCGTGTAACGAAATCCGATGCCTCATGAAAAAGTTCCTTGGAAGATAATATACGTTTATTGACCTAAAATAGGAGTGCACGCTTTTCATTAAAAAAAAAAAGGAACGCCCAGCAGGTGCCACTCTTTCGACGCGGAGGTCGAGGTACGCACATATTGAAATTGAGGAAAATGTTCCGAACAGCCCTTTCCTGGGCGCGAAAGGACGGAAACGCCCAAACGTTCCATCATGGAATTCTAATAATTCGACTTTTGCCATCCTGATTGGGCAAAACCAAGGCCCAATTTCGGCAGCCATTCCTTCAAGCTCGGTGTCGTCATCACGCCGCAACGCCGTGCCGCCCCCAGAATTCTATGCATTCTGTTCACTAATTCTCGACAGTGCAGAACACATGTCACGATAATAGCGCGACGACTACACCAATTATAAAAAGACCAACACGGGCAAACTTTGCCCGCTCGTTTCAATGTATGGAATATCTATTTGTTGCATCTTTTTTTTTTTTCTTCTCTTTATCGCAAGATACCGATCGCTTCTATGTCGATATTCTCGAATCCTTCTATCATGTGTTATCACACCTACCCTAATCCAAGTTTAAGAGCAAACACATTTTTCTCACGTTTTGCTAAAGCATCGTCTATGAAATATCACAGAGGATTGATCTCCAGTAGGTTGATCTCCAGTAGGTTAGGTCAGGAAAAGCTTTCAGCATGTACAAAGATTTGCAAAAGCGTATATAGTTGTTCTCTTCACAAATGCGTACATGTGCTTAACATGGTCAATACTTTGCATAATCTCCTGGAAACCATCGGCCTTTGGAAACTGTCATGAGCCATGTAAAATAGAAGACAGAAAAACTCGGGTTGGTTTGTTCTAAATTTTTTTAATGCCGTATTGATGACGTTTATTTTTATTTTATGGCAGAAAAGGAGAAAAGGGTGTATTCTATTCTTTAGATATAAAACCCTAAAGCAGAGATTCTAGAACGCACGTGCCATTCCAATTAAGATCGCACAGACCTGGCAAAGTAAACAATTGCGCCTCTTTCCGATGATGCCTCAGCAGAAAGGTTCGGCGATCTGTTGGATCCGTGTTCTTTTTCTATGTGTCTTTCTCTACCGCGCCATGGCTGTGGCGCCCAGCTCAGGCGAGACTACGTTGATAGCTACTTTATCCACAGGCTCCCCCATTGGTTCGTTTTCTCTACGAGCCAAAAAGCTCAGTCCTGTTGAAAAAAAAAAAAAAAAAAAACGTGCTGATTATAATGTCATTTCACGTATAGTGCCAACTACGGTGCCTGAATGCCCCAATGCGAGACTGGTTGATTGTCCAGCAATTGTATCCACGTGTCCAGCCAATTGTCCAACTTGCTATTTAAATGGTGAGAGAATTAGTGTTCTCAGTCCATTGTTGATTCTTGGAGGAAAACATCCTTACAGTCATTATGCGTGGCATTTGTATTCTTTCAGTCACAGATCCCTGCTGTCCCAAGTCAGTATCGGTCTTTTATTTATCACTCTAGAAAAAAAAAAAACCCCACCATTCCTAGCTTACGTGTGCCTCCCCCCCTCAACTCAAATCCAACTTCTTCATACCCTATATTATACGTTAGTGTTGGAACCATTTATTGCCCAACCTCCATTGTTTCCTCCAACAACCCTACCTCCTCCCTCAACTCCGTTTCATCCATTTCGACAACGACGTCCCTGGGCAGCTGCGTCTCCATCTATCCTTGCAACATTACGGTTGGAGCTACTTATTGCCCTCCTGAATGTAACGGTAGCTGTTTCTACAACCAGACAACGCCGTGTTGTCCGAACCAAAAATTGGGAACATGCGTGAATCCGACGAACGGAACTTCGATCGCGATTGTGACGACGGGTGGATCTTTGACATCTACTGTATCGACGTTTGTAGCTGGCCCTACAAGCTCGGGAGCAGGACAGACATCCGGGGTTCAAGCGAGGTATGTGTGGTGTAAAGGTTGGATTTTAGTTGGAGTAGTAGCTATCGGGATGATGGAGTGGTGAGCGTCAAGACAGGAATGTCGTTCAGTGTCAGGTCATGATGGGATCATTTCTACTGATTTTTGGACGAGTTTGCGTTATATGTCTATGTGATTTATGATTTGTTTCACCTGACATAGTTTATGTAGCAAATATTATGATATATCGAAGGAAGGAAAGAAAATAAAATGGAGAAGACGGTATTACGAAATGTAATGATGAACACGCTCGCTCTTGTCCGAAAACCACTTTAGGCGTTGTAACAGTTCCATGTGAAATCGATACACCAATACCGTGGCGTGAGCAAACTATTCGTTTTAAGCAAAGCACAGAAGCCTTGTTTGGTAGAAAGATATTGTCATATTTAAGGGTTGAATTCTCTATTACATCACCCGCCTGCTTAATGTGACAGCGAGGCCCCGAACGGAAAGAACTAAATATACCTGCGGTTACAATACCGGGAGATTCCGAGAGGCTGGAATTATTATTCTGTGGGAAAAAAAAGAAATGGAACGAAATTGAAAACTGCACAACCGGTTTTACAAATCGCTAGGTGGCTGGGAGTGAGGCAGGTGGCAACTTTGGCAACTGCTCGAGGTGAAACCTTTGGCTTTTTTTTTTTTTTTTTTTTTTTTCTTGCAAAGACCAATAGCATTAAAAGCTGCATCAAAGACCTGAGAAACATGACTACTCTTTTATGGATAGCCGTTTCGGACATTGTCGCTGAGGTTGTATATAGCCGAACATGGTTCGGGGCTTCAGGAGAGAGCCTTGGCTGCTTGGCTGCTCCGTTTTGGGTAGCCGTCTTGTACAATTATAATTTCAGTCTTAATTAGCATTTCCTGGTATGGAACTGAATACATTTCTCGCTGGTTTTTATTCAAAGTTTCAAAAGAGAGCATAAACCATAAAGGACAAACATACCAGGTAAATATCACAAAGACTGCATGATATCAATGAGATGGGTCTCTCGTAGTTGATGGCTACCTTCAAAACATAGCAAGGATAGAGTAGGTGAGATTGCACTTTGAGGTCATAATAAGAAATCAACGACAATGGTGCGTACAAGAATGGGGGGGCATCGCTCAGATGGAATATTTCGAACACATTAGAGTTTTCCCTTCTCGCACATGGTGTAGGAGTGATAAACTTTGGCTGTGTGCTCCTTGCCAATTAGAAAATAATTGTAGGGCGTATATGGATAGGGGTTTTTTTCAAGTCACCAACCAACCATTGCTCCAAAATTTTATATACGAAAATCAGAATATTAGTGGTTGTCCACTAACCTCACGTTCAATTTGTTGATACATTCCTTAGATAAACATATAAAGGGCCCACATCCCGTGGGCACTCGAGATCGTCCGATCAGCTGATTACATCAAGACATTTTTGGAATTCCGGACACTCCGACACTCCGAGTGAAGATCCTTGTTTCTCTACCATCATCTATCACCATGCTCCCGCAAGCGCACACAGTGATCCTCGTCTCTTTCACGCTCCTCTTGTGCGTTGCCTCTGTCTCGGCCCAGCTCCTCCCAATTGTGATCGTCACCAAGACTCTAATAGGAGGTAACCCATACTTTCGTCTGTCTTTGTTTAACGGCCTGATTTGTTTCTCACCAGATGTGCGCGATGCAAAACAGCGCGCCCAACTAACGATGTGGTTCCATCGAGCTGGCCCACAATGGGCACAGGAATTCCGTTTGGTTCGCATTCTTGAGATTTTGGTGGTTATCATGGTTTAGTGTGTGATTAGTCGAATATCATCGGTCTTGGAAATACGTGCGTTGACTTTACAATGATTCATTTGTATTATGCGCTGAATCGCTCGTTAGTCCCGACCCCGCTTCCGACATGCAGTATCAGCAACCCCGTTTGCCCACAAGATATTGCAGTATGTCCGCCCGAGTGCCCAGACAAATGCTTTTTGAACAGTGAGTATATGGACCTCAATGAAGGGCCACTGTGCAGTTTTTTCGCGTCAAGAAATTTTGGTGTCCTTATCATTTGTTTTTAAATTGACTATAGCGACCAGCAGCTGCTGCCCCAAGTGAGTTGATTTCACCATGATTCAATCATCTATCCATCTTCTCCACTCTCTCTCACATTCAATTTTTGTTTCGTAACTCCAAATGCCACAGTGTCGGCACGCCCTATTGCCCCGATTTCATCCCCACCTCAACTACCTGCGCGGCTCCTCAATCTCAGTGTTCAGGCCCATGCAATGTGGCGACGTGTACGACACTGGCGACGAATACCGGTTCTGTAATCACCGCCTTAAGCTCGAGTGCCCTTACCAGTAGTGGCGCGCCGAGTCTGGGCTCGGGCGTGAGCTCAACTTTGGCACCGACGAGCTCATCGGCTGCAACGTCGTTTGGGCAGAAGATGAGGACTGTCGGTCTGGGGAACTGGGTGGTTGCTGGGATGGTGGCGACAAGACTCGTAATTGATTTTTAAGGGGAATCTGCATTGAAATAGTAATTATAATTGTAATTGTAATATCGTGGACTAGTATACCGTATTGTTGTTGATCCATAACGATAGTAGATAGTAGCTCCAGTAGGAGACTGGGACATACTGAATTAAGGGGGGATACCAGGCTTTGGGCCTGACGGCCTGACGGAGTGTTGTCGCACGCAATATATACAATACATGAGTGATAGATGAAGCTGAAACATGGCTGGAATGCACCCGGAAATTGAAAAGCATGATTGGATGATTTTTGTTCCTGGTTTGACTGCGTTGCCCATATTGGGCCTAGTTCGCCCCGATTCTTATATAATTGCCGATGCCCCCTTTTCGCGGTTTCTCATTCCTCCGCCATGCTACTCAACCACTTTTCCTATTGTATCGCCTTGTTCGTTCTTCTGGCCTTGCTTTCTCCCCAAGATGTGCGAGCTGATCCTGCCGCTCTCTTTACCAGCACATCTTCCCTGGCAGGTGAGTCACTAAGCCACTCTGACCTGGAACTACACTCTCCTTCCTTTTGCCCTATGCATACTCCTCGAGAGCAACGTCTGCGAGTATGCACTCACCATATTCGCCTTGACAAGATGTGGCCTTCTGATCCAACTGCTCGCCAACACGTCCGGACATTCTCGCTCACATAATAACCTCTAGACTCTTCTTTTCTGACTTGATATTCAGACAAGACTACAGCCCCACCTTCTTCTACGACGACGGTCGTTCGTGCTGCACCGATATGTTTGTAATCTACTTATGCATTTGAGCCAAAACCTCCTTTTTCTGGCTTCTACTAAGAAGAAAAAGAAACGTTCACAATCCCGATACTCACATGGTTGATCATTATTTCTCGCCCTCCAATCAAAAAATGATAGTGCCTTCCAACATGCCGACTTGTACCGCCACCACACACGTCTGCCCAGCTCTCCAGCTGTTCTGGTATGTATCGTTTATTTCTATACTGGTCTGATGTACCTCGGTTACTGGTGTATCGGTTGCTAACTATCATTTCTTTTTCCTTTCAAAAAGTCCTGACGCGTGTCCGAGCAAGTGCTACCTTGATGGTGAGAATATGAGATAGAAAAAGAAAAGTTAGAGAGAGATCAAGAGGAACAAACACATTCGAATATCTATTGACTTCAATTGTACTTTCTCCTTTCGTTTTGAATTGCCCATCTTGTGAACATATCAGCCACCGATCCCTGTTGCTTCACGTAAGCAATCATTCAAGTTCTCTTCTTAACCGACACTGATTACCCGCTCACGCTTTCTACTTTGTTATTATTCTCAGGAATGGCACTATTCTCTGCCACCCCCCCGCAGGTAACTCTTCTTCCACCACCCGGATAACTCCTACATACTTCCCAACCTTCAACACTGCCACCGCCACACGCTCGCCTAGTGGCATGTCGGCATCAGCGTCAGCCTCACTGCTGCCCTCCGTTGCTGTCAGTGCTGCCGGCCAGCGCTATGTTATCAATGGTGGGATGTTTGTAGGAGCCTTAGTGGTGTTGGTAGCTAGTTGGTTCTAGCTACACTTTGTGACTAAGAGGGCCATTTTCTTGTCCTTGTCTCCAAAACTGTGTGCTTGGTACCAGTTATTGATGCATCATATTGCTCATACTCACGTACTGAATATTCAAGTTATCTTCATCATGTATTATTATTTTGACAAGCGGGTAGAAGCGATTATTTGTATAACAATAAACATATACATACATGTGAATATATCACTACTCTGTAAACTTTATTATATATAGGGTGATGTGATGTAATTACTTGCTGCAAAGGTAAGAGAAAATCCTATTTTTAAGCTAGACAATAAAATATCTAATTAAAATAAACTGATGTGACGCCAAATTCGCAAGAGGTCCATTTATGATCCCAGAGCGATTCTGAGATGACGGGCTTCGCTAACGACCCCCCTCACTTGACCAATTGACGACGCGAACCCTCTTCTACGGCCTCTATCCTGACCGACCTTTTTACGGGTATTGCGAGCTCGACTTCCCCGCCCCCATTTCTCTTTCTTCATTTCGTCGTTAATACTTCAGCAACCTAAAGGAATTCTCGTGATTCCATTAAGCACGATGTAGAGGTAAACGGTAATGTTTTCTTCGGTTTATTTTCTTAGCTAACAATGCACGGACCACGACTCAGGCCTACAATTACGAGTTCTACTAAATCTATAAGAACTTTCTCCGCGAACAGAAAATGACACCCGAGGTTGACGTTACAAGCGGAAAACTAATATACCGTATACACCCATATAAAAGAGCCCCAAAAATACGAGCCCCCGAAATACAAGAGCCCATCCCTCATACGAAGATTTACCTATTTTACGCTACCTTATATCGCTTAACTCAAGCCTCCCCATATATACAAGAGCCCCCGAAATACAAGAGCCTATTTAGAAGGAAAAAAAGGAATAAAAATCTGTCAACCCCAGCAACCACGAATGCCTGCTGGCCAATGCAACGCGATGGGATTGGTTCAGTATTCGCACGTAGGGGATCTGAGAACGTACTAGGTAATCGCACGACATTGAGATGGAAATAATGTATTTACAATGCAGCTTTTTGGAGGGAGGGAAAAGTCGCGTTGTGTTGTTTTCCCTTAACCTATTATAATATTTAATTAAATAATATATTCTATTATTGTAGTTTACTTTTATCTTTTATCTTACCATATCTTACTCTAGTGCTCCGAGTTGAACCCATTCGAATCCAATTCAAATCTAACAAATAACTTCATAGAAAATCCAAAGTAAATCCAAATAAAAAAAAAAAAAAAAACTAAAAACAAGCTTGTATCTGCATTTTATGCACACCATCAGGTTTGAATACCATTGATATTTATCGAAAAATCAATTCAAATCGAGTTTGAATAGATTTATTCGATAAATATCAACGGTATAAAACGCAGGTACAAGCCCGTTTTTAAATTTTTTTATTTGAATTTATTTGAATTGGATTCTTACTAATTAATTATAATAACTATAAATTTAAATTAGCTGACTAGAACTATTTAAATTCTTTAATATGTTCTATAAATATAAACTAAAAACTATTAAATATATTATCTTATTTCAAATAAATACCCCCCTCTCTTTTTTTTTTTTTTTTTTTTTTTTTTTTTTTTTTTTTTTTAATCCAATTAATATAGGTACAGTTTACTTCTCTTTCTGAGCAAGTCACGTGGTTCGCGAAATATCTATTTATCCTCAGTGGTGCAGGCAAGACTTAAAGTAATGCTCCTTGCATTGTGAGTTTTATATCCAAGTAACAGCATTCAGCTATTCTAATACCTGATCCTTGAATAGCTCAAAAAAAAAAAAAAAAAAAAAAAAAAAAAAAAAAAAAAAAAAAAAAAAAAAAAAAGCCTAGGACAGAGGAGTTGATTTCTCTTATCACTGCCTTTCATTATTAGAATTGCTATGATTAATATGATTATTATGAGTGGAAAAAACTAAAAACCAAGATACTAAAATATTAGCCCAACCTTTTACAAGAAAAGAAAAATAATTGCGAAAATGGGTATTTTTTACACAAGTAGAGAAAAGGACACAACGTATTTAAAGGAATAAGAGCATGTTAAATGCCATCAAGGCAATAAAGCAAAGGCAAACAAATAGTTAATCTAGAAAAGCTAACCCTTAAAGTGGGATTAAAATAAAATAGCAGAGCGTACTACTACAAAGTATTACCATTGTCCTTAGAGAACCCCTAACATCAATCTATCCTCCTTTCACAGGTCATTATCCTTCAAGAAGTTCATCACGCTGACCTTTTTCGCTTTGTACCTTATCACATTGTCGTCTATCGTTGAGGTGTCACTCTCGTCCGATAGATCGTCCTTATCCTCGTCATACGTTCCCTGCCCTCCACGACACATGATCACCCCGACCTCGTTATCCTCGGTCTCGTAATCTTCTATCCCGTAGTAATCAACATCGTAAGGAGCCTCATTCTCATCCTCCTCTTTCACTGTGTGGCTCCCGGCGAGCCCATTAGCTTTAGACATCAACGATCCACTTCCCATCGTCCTTCTAGAGCCTCCCAGCTGTCTCGATGGCGGTCCCAGCATCTTCTGCTGTTTTTTTTCCGCGAATGGGTTTGAAGTACGTACGAGATACTTCTTTTGCACGGCAGTCGAGAAGGATGGCACCGCGACGAAGGAATCATGCGAGGAAGACGCTGATGCGATGGCCTCGAGAGTGGAGACGATGGAGTTCCGAAATGGGTTAGGAACATCCATCGCGGAAGCAGCGACACCGACAGGTGTGGATATGTCCTGAACAGACGGGGAAAAGGCAGAATGAGGACGTGATGGCGAACTACGGTTGGGGTAATCAGTTAGCATTGGAAAATTGGAGTGGTCGATGTCGACGGGGCTCTTGACGCCCGAAAATTCCGGGCTGGAGGGCTGTGAGCCTTCGGCAGTCTGTTGGTGTCGACGGCGGGAGGGTGGGATTGGGAGGGAAATGACACTGATCTCGTCGTCGCTGGCAGTAGACCAAACAGTGGCGGTCGGGTTGGGTTGACAGGAAACAAGTGGTTTGTTTTGATGGAGAGAGAAGAGAGCAGGGCTATTGGTGGCATTGGTATTGGTTGGATCTGTATAATAGACCACATTGGATTTTTCGTATTGGAAGTCGTCCTCATCGGATTTCTGGAGTTCGCGCGCGAGGCGAACCTTATCGCGAAAGCCTTCATTGTGTATATAGGTATAGGCTTTGGCAACGCCGCCGATATTAAGGAAGGTGACAGTAAGGAAATATACCCACCAAGTTTGATTGCCTAATAGAAGGATATCAGAACGATTAACCAAGAGTAGGTGTTTAGGATTTACGAAAAGAAATCTCAAAGCGTTAAATGCATAATTTATTTGTCACACGAAAATGTCACTGGGATTTGATTCAGAAAAAAAAAAAAAAAGAACTCACCCGTTAGAAGAGCAATACAGTAGATTACAATGGGGGTATACTGTATCAAATGCACAAAGATGTAATGCGACATATTCTTGGTCGCACCTTTTAAGGATACGTCAGTTCTTTTCTCTGCCGTGTTCGCGTACACAGGCACACGCTGCTGCGGATTAGCAATTGATATGGGCGTCAGCGGCGCCGAAGATGTACCGAATGATGTACCAAATGATTCCGGGGGCACCAACTTGCCAACATCATTCTTTGAACTGTAAAGAGAACTGGTGGGTCGTGAGTTGAGAGAGTGAGAAAATGGTGGTGGGATAATGATAGAAATCGGGGAAGGCGGTGGGTAGGTATGTTGACGTTGATGGATTGCCGGCGGCGGGGTTAAGGGTTCGGGGGAGGAAGATGAGAATGTGGATTCTTGTGCAGAAATCGATAAGCTACTATTTAAGATGACATCGGTATATTCCGGGAGAGATGCGGTCATTGGCGGACTGGGGGGGATATTTTGTGAGCCCTTGAGGGCAGCAATAGACATGGAGAAGGCCAGGTCGTTGTCCGTTGTATGGAGGCGAGAGATGACGGAGAGATAACAGAAGGATGTGATAGCAAGACCGATGTAGTTAAAGGCCACAGTGAAAACAAATTCAAATTTGCCACCAGGAGTGTAGTCAGTGGCGAAGCACCTTGAATAAGTCATAAAATGGGTGTTTAATGGCCGGTTTGTGCGAGGTATGGTATAGTATTTCTCTCATTGTGCAAGAATATCGGCTTACCAATATGTATCATCACCATACCCATTTTGACCCGCTGTGGTCACGCCAACCACCAAAGGTAGGACCGTCTATATACGTGATGGAATTAACAGGGTGTCAAAGCCAATTGAGGCAAATTAGAACCAACATCAAATGAGGAGATATTTCATGAATCTAGTACAAGTGATTGAAAAAGCAAAGAAAGGAGAATTAAAAAAAAAAAAAAAAAAAAAAAAAAAAAAAAAAAAAAAAAAAAAAAAAAAAAAAAAAAGAGAGAGAGAGAGAGAGAGAGAGAGAGAGGCGATGCTCACCGCAAAGGTCCAAAGTTTCCAATCCAAATTCCCCAACGCAAGTGAACGCTGCCGACACACTTTCAGCCACGTGATGAAAGCGATAAAACCAACGAGCGTCATATTGATCCCAATAAGCAGGGCCGTAATAAAGCCGAAGCCGACGCAGACAGCATGTGGGGGTAAATGATCGTACATGAAGGGGTAAAACAGATTGGCCATGATACAGATTGCGGTGAGACAATCAAGGATGGCCATGTATACGGGGAAACGCTGGGAGGGTGTGAGTTTTTGGTCATCGTTCTGACGCTTAGTGGAGTAGGAACGCCAGAAGATGAAGATGGTAGCAATGATGTTGGCAAAGCTGGCGATGATTCCGCTGATATATATGATGGCCGAGCCTTGGGAGCTGTGATTAGAGCGAAAAAGATGAATCAGCATAGATCGGCAGCGTAGGGTCATTATATGCATACATTTAGACAGTCTAGAAACCAATTTAGTACGTACTCGTACGAATGAATAGATGTCACAATGCCTGGTGTCGTTGGTATTGACGGCAGAACGTATATGTCTCGTTTCATCATGATTGTTGTTCCCTGCGTGTTGGATGGATGCGAGGCGACAAGGACAATACATAGCAGGGTGAGGGCGAAAGTGGTGGCGGCGGCGATACCCCCTCGGACAAGTGGTAGCATCTGGGGGGTGGGGAGGGGGGG
>RBNK01000759.1:0-20826 GCA_003990785.1 Endogone sp. FLAS-F59071
AACCATCATAGTAATAATTAAACCCTTCCAACCGTGAGGTTCGTGGGCAAATACCGACAGTTATGCTTGAATTAGGACATCTGAACTTGAGATTGACTTCCCAGTAAAAAAGACCACACTGGGGTGGTATCGGGCAGTTGGAACGCACGAGGGCTTGTGTATAGGAGTGTCTCCAGAGGCCTGCAAGACAATATAGAAAACAATTTATTTATATTTCGTAACAAATATTCTCAATGACCAGCAATTGACACAATAGCAGAGAGAGACAAAAATCGATGGGCGGTACCTTTGTACTCAGCCACCATGCTATCAGTGCTCAATACCAATCGGTTGCAACAATCTTCTGAATTCCAGGTAGACGGCAACATAAGTTGCACTTTCTGTTTTAATTCTTTATTTGTCTGCAAGCCACTTTGTGCAAGTCGAGCCCGATTTTTAACCAAAAGTGAAAATGGTGTGTTTGTCATGCAGTCTGGGGTTTGGAGTATGGAAGCGGGTAGCCGATCGGGACTAGGGTTAGGGCGATCGAGATAGAGCGGTTCGCAGAAAGAGGGACCAGCAGCAGTGATGGGATGAGGTAGGTAGGGTGCCGAGGTCGGGGAAACATGACCAAGGTATGGATCTAGGTCAAGTGGGGCAATAATACTACCGGAAATGGACATGTTAAAGCTTGGAATTATGGAAGTAGGGTCAGGCGAAACATATTCTACCATTGAGACATCCACGAGGACTTACGTGAATATTGGTGATGACGCATGAGTAGACCCCGGACTCGCAGACTGACTGTCCTCCCATTCTTGGCCCGAGTTGGGCTCCACTCGGACTGCTTGCACTGAATATTGCGCGCGGCGGCAGGTAGCACCATGGCATTTCCTCTTTTGCTTCTTGCACATCTTACAAGCGTCACCGGGCTTCATTCGGGGCCCAATTTTCTTTGTGGCATGAAGAGTGCATCTTTTCTTTTTCCGGCAATAGACGCAGTTCTCGTTTGACATGCGCAGCGACATGGACAGCGACATGGGCGGCAACATGGGCGGCAACATAGACTGCGACATGGAGGTGGAGACAGTTGGTATGTGGTTTGTGTGGTTGACATCGTCTGAATGAAGGGAAGCAGCATCAGGTTCAAGAGGGTGAGGTTGGGGCGTATAGTAATGGCGTGAGAGATCTCTAAATAAACCAAAGACTTCGGGACTGTGGAATAATACCTGGCCATGTGTCCTCGGTCAGGTCTGGAGTACCGACAAGAAAGCCGCATTCACTGGCATTGTTGAAAAAGCTAGCCGGGGACACTGGGAGTTGAGCATGGACCGATCAATGAATAATAGACCTTACCATGACAAGAACCCACACCTCTATGCTAATAACATTAGAGAAATCTACAATATCTTCTAGAGAAACTATCAATATATTAGCAAAGGAAAGTTCTGAGGAGATAAAAAAAGATACAATCAAGGAGTATATTAGGATGAAATCTACCTATAAGACCTTTGAACTATTTATAACTTATCTGTTGAAATTATTAGCTTATTATATCTCTCCCATCAACGATCGATTGTTACATCACTCAATCGTGGCTTAGATGATCTTTGTTTTGTATCGACCAATCATAATTTAGCATTAATTAATACACACATATTGGCTTCATAAGCCAGTGTGCTCTTTTACTCCAAAACACACATTCAAAGATCAAATTTCAACAGGTTATGAGCCCCAAGCCGCTCGAATTGCAGCTCGACAACCTGAGATCTACACAATCATAGCATCTATGCAATCATAGCAGTTACAACTGCGATTACTGTAAGTGTTTATTTAACATTGTAAACAATGCGTCAAACAACGCGATAAACAATGCGACAAATGATACTGCAATAAAGCAATGCGATAAATAACACATAACGACATAGCATTTAATGACGCGATACAACAAAATGGACAACCTATATACATCATTGTCATCAGTAACAAGATCGACAAGATTGCGGTCTAAATCAAAAACAGACAATAGATATCAACTCCCTGATAACGACGACGAAGGATTGGATGGCAACTATCAGAGCAATATTGGATTTAGCCTCGATCGACAGGAACAGATGGCTACAACGATCAGAAATCAGGAAGATAAATTAGACATGCTGACAACCCTAATGGGCGAATTGATGGCAAAAATCGACAAAGCAAACACATCACCTAGCATGCCAACCAATCAGAATACAGCTACAGAAGGCAACATGCCATGACCATCACCATCACCAACAACATTAACAAAGCTTAACGATCTGGCGAAGGAGTACCTGAGATCGATCAACAAATTCGATGGGTCAGGAGGCACACCCAGATTGTTTGATTACTTTGATACCATAGAGCAATTTATCACCAGCGCCAATCTATCAGTACAAAAGGAGGAAGTCAATGCAGCGATCAGTAAAATTACAGACAATGCTAGAATGTGGCTATGGAGGCACATAAATACATTGGGAGAATTTGATTCGTGGAATGAGCTTAAAGAGGCTATGATGCAAAAATACGCACTAATGGAACAATTATTATGAATGCACGATAAGCTTGCGATGATGAAGCAAAAAGGATCAATCGAAGATTATAATGACGCATTCAACCGAATTATGGCGCAAATCGAAGATATAACCGATACAGAAGCTATACCACAATATCTCCAGGGTCTAAGCCCCAGATACCAGGAATTAATACTTACACGGGAGAATATGCCGACAATGCTGGAGGCTTTACAACTCATATGCATCAGGTTCGACCTGGATAGTAAACAAAGGCATGACGAAGCCCACGCGACAGACTGAGGCAGCTACCGAGGTGGCAACTGAGGCAGCTACTGAGGTGGCAACCGAGGCAGCTACTGAGGTAGCAGTCGCAACAATCGAGGCGGAAACACCGGACAAAGCCGAGGCTATAACAATGATAATAGAAACAATCGAGGAGGTCATTATAATGACCAAGGCGGTGATCGCGGAGCCCATTGAGGCAGGAATTTTTGGGGACACCCTCGGAAATGTTACGTCTGTGAGGGAGAACACGGAATATTTCAATGTAATAAATTCAATGATTGGGTAAAAACAGAAAAAGAAAAGGCTAAACCGAGAGCTGAAGCAAATCTAGCGATTAGCGCTATCATTGATTCAGGCATCACGTAACATATGTTTAACCAATTGGAGATTTTCAAGATAGTGGCTGAGCACGACGGCTTGGTCATGTGTGTAGGGAATGAGAAACTACGCACGACGCACGTTGGGACAATTGAGCTCGACGACGAGCTGAAATTACGGGATGTCTTATATGTACCGGAGATCACCAGAAATTTAATATCTGTGCGGGTATTGACACATGACGGAAATGACATAATCTTCAAGAGCGACAGATCAGTAATTAAAATTAGCATAGATCATGAAGAAATCAAAATCAAACAAGCCGATGGCGACCTATTTCATTTATCAACATCACCAGAGCTAGTAGCAAACATCGCCGATTCCAATATTGCCGATTCTAAGATCAATGACTATACATTATAGTATCACTGACTGGATCATCTAAGCCGAAATACTCTGCAATCAATTAACAAATTTGTTACAGGGCTCAGAGATATGCAGCTGTCGACCAGATAAATTGAAATATACACCAGATGTGAATACGTGAAGTCGCACCACAAGCCGTTCGGATACACGAAAAATCGATCAATGGAGCCTATTGGAAGAGTGCACTCAGATCTATGTAGGCTGATGCTCACGCCATCAGTCAATGGAGCAAAATATATATTAACATTTATTGATGACACCACTCGCTATGTCACAACATATTTTATTGACAACAAAAGTAATACATTTGATCAATTCCAGATATTCAAGGCATTCACCGAAACACAATCAGGCTGAAAACTGAAGATTCTTCAGTCAGATGGAGAAGAAGAGTATATAAACACTGAGATGCATGAATATTTAATCAAAAATGGAATTCATAATGAAATGACGATGCTAGATATACTGCAACAAAATGGTGTTGCTAAACAATATAACTGTGTTGAAATTTGATCTTCGAATGTGTGTTTAGAGTAAAGAGCGCACTGGCTAATGAAGCCAATATGCGTGTATTTATTAATGCTAAATTATGATTGGTCGATACAAACAAAGATCGTCTAAGCTACAATTGAGTGACGTATGATCGATCGTTGATGCATCGATTATTGATAGAAGAGATATAATAAGCTAATAATTACAACACTCCCCCTGCTTGATATATCTCGATAAAAATAAATAAAAAAATAAAAGAAATAAAAATAGAAATAAAATGTTCAACTGTACATCACGAATGTCATCCATGAAGTATATTTACTGCAAATAATTATATATAAAATACTACTTGAGTGATAAGAATGACGTGATAAAGAACATAAAATTTTTTAAAGAAATAATGTTAGTTACGTAAGCCCATTTTTGTGATCAACATTTCAAGTCTTGGTCATGCAAGTGGCTTGATTAATGCATTGGCGATCATTTCATCTGTCACCATGTAAATGATATCTATCACCTTTAATTCAACTTTCTCTCGAATAAAGTGGTGCTGAATGTCAATATGCTTTGATTAAGCGTGATTAATTGGATTTTTGGCGAGGGCGATTGCTGATTGGTTGTCTTTAAATAAGGTTGTTGCACAATTCAGCAAATATCCTAGCTCATCCAATAGGGTGCGTAGCCAAATGGCTTCCTTTGTCGCATGAGCTAATGCCATATATTTTGCCTCAGTTGTTGATAGGGCAACGGTTGCTTGGTGTTTGCTTGACCAGCTGATGGCTCCTCCTGATAGGTTGAAAATATATCTCGTGGTTGATCGTCATGTGTTAATGTCTCCTCCCCAGTTAGCATCACTGAAACCGATCAGTCTTAGATCCTGATCGCGTCCAAGGCACAGCTTATAATTGGCTGTTCCTTTAATGTATCTTAGTAATCATTTGAGGGCGTGGTAATGTTCTTGCATTGGATTGGCTGAAAATTGACTGATGATGCTGATAGCAGCAGCTAGATCAGGTCTCGTCCCGATCATCAAGTACATTATGCTACTGATCATTTGTCTGAACAGACTTTGATCTGCAGATTTTCCTCCTTCAGCTTTGAGTTGGATGGATGGATCAAGGGGTGTACTGATTGGTTTGGCGTCCATCATGTTAAACCTTGTAATGATTTGATTAGCGAAGTGGCTTTGATCAATTGTGATCGTGTGTGTTTTTCGATCGTGCATGACTCGAATACCCAAAAAATATTTAATTTCGCCACAGTCCGTCATATCAAATGCATTGCTAAGTTCCGCCTTGAATTTGTTTATCGTTTCCATTGAGTCGGCCAGAATTAGTAGATTGTTGACATATATGGCAATAATTATCAGCGATTGATATTGATCGTCTTGTCTTCTCCTTAGATAAATGCTGTGATCCGATTGTAGTCTTGTAAAATTTGATTAGCTGAGATAGTTGTCGATCTTCTGATTCCATATACGAGGTGATTGCTTTAGTCCATACAGTGATTGATTGAGCTTACACACAGCTCTCAGTGACAGCTCCGATTGGTCGATTCCTTCAGGTACCGTCATGTAGATCTCTTCATCAAGATCACCATTCAGGAACGCAGTTTTTACGTCCATTTGGTGAATTTCTAAGTTTAAGGTTACTCCGATCGATAACAGTGCCCTGATCGACGTCAATTTCGCCACAGGAGCAAATGTTTCATCATAATCAATTTCTTGCTGTTGTGAATATCCCTTGGCAACTAATCTCGCCTTGTACCTGGCAACTGATCCATCAGTGTTAAGTTTCTTTTTAAATACTTATCTGCATCCAATCGGCTTGCATCCCGCAGGCACCTCAGGTACAATCGTCCACGTATCATTATTCTTAAGTGATTTAAGCTCTTGATTGATCGCTTCCTCCCAAAGCTTTGCGTCAGGCAGAGAAATTGCCTTCTTGTAGGTCATTGGGTCATCGGTCAATTCAATTAAATTAGCTTCTAACATCCGATCTTGCCAAATTTGTAGAGCTTCAGTGTCGATCAATTGTTCAATTGGCTCCCAGGTGTTGTCGTCATCATCATAGCCTAGCCATTTAACTAGATATTGCCTTTTTTCATCAATCTCGTGTTCTCCGATGATCACTTCGATGACATATTCTCAATCTTCTGGGTTGACGATTGTTGGGGATTTTAATATAATAGATTCATCAAATGTAACATCGCGGCTGATCTCTATCCTCCTATTGGTTGGATCCCAGAGCCTGTACGCCTTCTTTTCGTTGTGATAGCCAATCATTTTAAGCTTTTTGGATCGGGGCGCCAGCTTCGACCTTTTTCCCTTGTGAATATGCATATACGCGTCAGCCCATATGACGCGCAAGTTACTGATATCAGGCTTGTGACCGTACCATAATTCGAATGGTGAAGCACTCTCCTTATTGGCTCGCGTTGGCAATTGGTTGCGTAAATATATAGCACTTGCGGCAAGTTCCGCCCAAAGTTCGTCAGGTATGCCGGCAGTAATTTTAACTGCTCGGATTGACTCCATCAATGTCCGGTTATATCGTTCGGCTACACCATTTTGTTGCAGCGTATCCAGTGTCGTTATTTCGTGATGAATTCCGTGTTTGATTAAAAATTCGCATATCTCGGTATTTACATACTCTCCTCCTCTATCTGATTGGAGAATCTTGAGTTTTCGGCCTGATTGCGTCTCGGCGAATGCCTTGAATGTCCGGAATCGATCAAATGTATCACTTTTGTTGTCAATAAAATATGTTATGACGTAGCGAGTGGTGTCATCGATGAAAGTTAATATATATTTTGCTCCATTGACTGATGGCGTGGGCATCAGCCCACACAGATCTGTGTGCACCCTTCCGATAGGCTCCATCGATCGATTTTTCGCGTGTCCGAATGGCTTGCGGTGCGACTTTGCGTGTTCACACCCGGCGCATATTTCGATTTGTCCGGTTGACAGCCGCACATCTCCGAGCCCTGTGACAAATTTATTGATTGATTGCAGAGTATTTCGGCCCGGATAGCCTAGTCGGTAATGCTATAATATATAGTCATCAATCTTGGAATCGGCGATGTTTGCAATCTTAGAATTGGCTATGTTGGAATCGGCGATGCTTGCTCCTAGCTCTAGCTCTGGTGATGTCGATAAATGAAATAGGTTGCCATCGGCTTGTCCGATTTTAATTTCTTCATGATCCGCGCCGATATTAATTACTGATCCGTCGCTCTTGAAGGTTATGTCATTTCCATTATGTGTCAACGCCCGCACAGATATTAAATTTCTGGCGATCTCTGGTATATATAAGACATCCTATAATTTCAGCTCGTCGTCGAGCTCAATTGTCCCAACGTGCATTGCGCGTAATTTCTCATTCCCTGCACATGTGACCAAGCCATCGTGCTCAGCCACCGTCTCAAAAAGCTCCAATTGGTTGAACATATGTTGCGTGGCGCCCGAATCAATGATAGCGCCGATTGCCAGATTTGCTTTGGCTCTCGGTTTAGCCTTTTCTTTTTCTGTTTTTACTTAATCGTTGAATTTGTTGTATTGAAATATTCCGTATTCTCCCTCACAGACATAACATTTCCGAGGGTGTCCCTGAAAATTCCCGCCTCGATTGGCTCCGCGATCGCCACCTCGGTCGCCTCTGTCATTATGACCTCCTCGATTGTTTCTGTTTTTGTTGTTGTAGCCTCGGCTTCGTCCGGCGCTTCCGCCTCGGTTGTCGCGACCACCGCCTCGGTAGCTGCCTCGGTCGCCGCCTCGGTCGCCGCCTCGGTCGCCGCCTCGGTAGCCGCCTCAGTAGCCGCCTCGGTCTGTCGCGTGTGCTTCGTCGCGCTTTTGCTTGTTATCTAGGTCGAACCTGATGCATGCGAGTTGTAAAGCCTCCAGCATTGTCGGCATATTCTCCCACACAAGTATTAATTCCTGGTACCTGGAGCTTAGACCCTGGAGATATTGTGGTATAGCTTCTGTGTCAGTCATATCTTCGATTTGCGCTATGATCCGGTTGAATGCGTCATTATAATCTTCGATTGATCCTTTTTGCTTTATCATTGCAAGCTTATCGCGCATTCATAACAATTGTTCCATTGGTGCATATTTTTACATCATAGCTTCTTTAAGGTCATCCCATGAATCAAATTCTCCCGATATATTCACGTGTCTCCATAGCCACATTCTAGCGTTGCCTGTAATTTTACTGATCACTGCGTTGACTTCCTCCTTTTGTACTGATAGATTGGCGCTGGTGATAAATTGCTCTACGGCATCAAAGTAATCGAACAATCTGGGTGCGCCACCCAATCCATCGAATTTGTTGATCGATCTCAGGTACTCCTTCACCAGATCGTTAAGCTTTGTTGATGTTGTTGGTGATGGTGATGGTGATTGTCTTTGTAGCGTATTGTCTTCTGTAGTGGCATTCTGATTGGTTGGCGCACTAGGTAATGTGATTGTTTTGTCGATTTTTGTTATCAATTCGCCCATTAGAGTTGCAAGCGTATCTAATTTATCTTCCTGATTTCTGATCATTGTAGCCATCTGTTCCTGTCGATCGAGGCTAAATGTAATATTGCTCTGATGGTTTCTATCCAATTCTTCATCGTCATCGTCAGGGGGTTGATATCTGTTGTCTGTTTTTGATTTAGATCGCAATCTTATCGATCTTGTTGCCAATGACGATGATGCATATAGGTTGTCCATTTCATCATGTCGTGTCGTTGAATGCTATGTCATTACTGTTGTTTATTGTGTTGCTTTATCGCGGTGTCGTTTATCGCGTTGTTTATCGCTTTGTTTGACGCATTGTTTATGATTTTAAATAAACACTTACAGTAATCGCAGTTGTAATTGCGTAGATGCTATGATTGCGTAGATCTCAGGTTGTCGAGCTGCAATTCAAGCGGCTTGGGGCTCATAACCTGTTGAAATTTGATCTTCGAATGTGTGTTTGGAGTAAAGAGCGCACTGGCTAATGAAGCCAATATGTGTGTATTTATTAATGCTAAATTATGATTGGTCAATACAAACAAAGATCGTCTAAGCCACAATTGAGTGATATATGATTGATCGTTGATGCATCGATCATTGATAGAAGAGATATAATAAGCTAATAATTACAACACCAGGTACAAGGCAAGATTAGTGGCCAAGGGATATTCACAACAGCAAGGAATTGATTATGATGAAACATTTGCTCCTATGGCGAAATTCATGTCGATCAGGGTACTCTTATCGATCGGTACAGTCCTGAACTTAGAAATTCATCAAATGGACGTAAAAACTGCGTTCCTGAATGGTGATCTTAATGAAGAGATCTACATGATGGTACCTGAAGGAATTGACCAATCAGAGCTGTCACCGAGAGCTGTATGTAAGCTCAATTGATCATTGTATAGACTAAAGCAATCACCTCGTATGTGGAATCAGAAGATTGACAACTACCTCAATCAATCAAATTTTACAAGACTACAATCAGATTACAGCATTTATCTAAGAAGAAGACAAGATGATCAATCGCTGATAATTATTGCCATATATGTCGATGATCTACTAATTCTAGCTGATTTGATAGAAACAATGAACAAATTCAAGACGGAGCTTAGTAACACATTTGATATGATGGACTGTGGCAAAATTAAACATTTTTTGGGTATTCAAGTCATGCGTGATCGAAAAATATGCACAATCACAATCGATCAAAGTCACTTTGCCAATTAAATCATTACAAGATTTAACATAACAGATGCTAAGCTAATCAGTACACCCCTTGATCCATCTATTTAACTCAAAGCTGAAGGGGGAAAATCCGCAGATCAAAGTCTATTCAGACAAATGATCAGTAGCATAATGTACCTGATGATCGGGATAAGACCTGATCTAACTGCTGCTGTCAGCATCATCAGTCAATTTTCGGCCAATCCAATGTAAGAACATTACTACGCCCTCAAATGATTATTAAGATATATTAAAGGAACAGCTAATTATAAGCTATGCCTTGGATGCAATCAGGATCTAAGACTGATCAGTTTCAGTAATGCCAACTGAGGAGGAGATATTAACACATGACGATCAACCACAGGCTATATTTTCAACCTATCAGGAGGAGCCATCAGCTGGTCAAGCAAACGCCAACCAACCGTTGCCCTATCAACAACTGAGGCAGAATATATGGCATTAGCATATGTGACGAAAGAAGCCATTTGGCTACACACCCTATTGGATGAGCTAGGATATTTGCCGAATTGTGTAACAACCTTATTTGAAGACAACCAATCAGCAATTGCCCTTGCCAAAAATCTAATTAATCATGCTCGATTAAAGCATATCAATATTCAGCATCACTTTATTTGAGAGAAAGTTGAATCAAAGGTGATAGATATCGTTTACATGGTAATAGTTGAAATGATCGCTGATGCATTAACCAAGCTACTTGTACAACCAAGACTTGAAATGTTGATCACAAAAATGGGCTTACATAACTAACTTTTTAAAATCTTTTATGTTTTTTTTATCATGTCATTCTTATCACTCAAATAGTATTTTATATATAGTTATTTGCAGTAAATGTACTTCATGGATGCTATTTATGATATACAGTTGAACATTTTTTATTCTTTTATTTTTATTTATTTATTTTTATCAAGTTATGTCAAGCAGGGGGAGTGTTGAAATTATTAGCTTATTATATCTCTCCCATCAATAATCGATTATTATGTCACTCAATCATGGCTTAGATGATTTTTGTTTTGTATCGACCAATCATAATTTAGTATTAATAAATATACACATATTGGCTTCATAAGCCAGTGTACTCTTTTACTCCAAAACATACATTCAAAGATCAAATTTCAACATTATCTACTATAGATGGCAAAGGATATGACCTAGCTTATAATGACACTTAGCAAGAACTGGCTGATATCAAAGAAAGAAGATAAGAAGATAAAGAAGAAAATTTAGAAGAATTATTAAATGATAAACACCTATATATAATGCAAGAAGCAAATAACAAAACTAACTTTTTAGTCAAAAAGAAGTACTCAGATGCTATAGTACCTACCAAAGGAATAACAAACTCTATAGGATATAACATCTATATAAGTGAATATACACTAATTCTACCTAGATCAATTTTTTAATTAAGATAGAAATTGCTTTGAAGTCACCAACTAGAACATATATACAAATCTTAGATAAAAGTAGCAAAATTAAAGAAGAAATTTCAATCAAAGCAGAAGCTATTGATGTAGACTATATCAGTAAAATCATACTTACAGTTTACAACTTATCAACTTGCTACAAATACTGAGTTACTAAAGGAGACAAACTAGCACAATTTGTATTTATTAAGCTAGATAATTTAGTAACAGCCAAAGTTGTAGAATAACTTTCAAAAACTAAATATACTATAAAAGGATTTGGATTAATAGAAAAAAAGAAACCTATACTTACTAAGGATGAACAATAGTATCTGAAAATAGTATAAGGAATAGTACTATATTGTTGAAATTATTAGCTTATTATATCTCTCCTATCAATGATCGATTGTTATGTCACTCAATCATGGCTTAGATGATCTTTGTTTGTATCGACCAATCATAATTTAGCATTAATAAATACACACATATTGGCTTTATAAGCCAGTGCACTCTTTTACTCCAAAACACACATTCGAAGATCAAATTTCAACAGATTATGAGCCTCGAGCCACTTGAATTGCAGCTTGACAACCTGAGATCTACACAATTATAGCATCTATACAATTATAGCAGTTACAACTGCGATTACTGTAAGTATTTATTTAACATTGTAAACAACACATCAAACAACATGATAAATAACGTGACAAATAATACCGTGATAAAGCAACGCGATAAACTATTGTAATTATTAGCTTATTATATCTCTTTTATCAATGATCGATGCATCAACGATCGATCATACGTCACTCAATTATGGCTTAGATGATCTTTGTTTATATCGACCAATCATAATTTAGCATTAATAAATACACGCATATTGGCTTCATTAGCCAGTGTGCTCTTTACTCCAAACACACATTCGAAGATCAAATTTCAACATAAACAACATATAACGACATAGCATTCAATGACATGACACAACGAAATGGACAACCTATATACATCATCATCATCAGTAACAAGATTGACAAGATTGCAGTCTAAATCAAAAACAGACAACAGATATCAACCCCCTGATGACGACGATGAAGGATTGGATGGTAACCATCAGAGCAATATTGGATTTAGCCTCAATCGACAGGAACAGATGACTACAATGATCAGAAATCAGAAAGATAAATTAGACACACTGACAACCCTAATGGGTGAATTGATAGCAAAAATCGACAAAGCAAACACATCACCTAGTATGCTAACCAATCAGAACGCAGTTACAGGAGGCAACACGTCATAAAGACAATCACCATCACCATCACCAACAATATTAACAAAGCTTAACGATCTGGTGAAGGAGTACCTGAGATCAATCAACAAATTCGATGGATCAGGAGGCGCACCCAGATTGTTTGATTACTTTGATACCATAGAGCAATTTATCACCAGTGTCAATCTATCAGTACAAAAGGAGGAAGTCAATACAGTGATCAGTAAAATTACAGGCAACACTAGAATGTGGCTACGGAGGCACATGAACACATCGGGAGAATTTGATTCGTGGAATGAGCTTAAAGAGGCTATGACGCAAAAATATGCACCAATGGAACAATTGTTATGAATATGTGATAAGCTTGTGATGATGAAGCAAAAAGGATTGATCGAAGATTATAATGATGCGTTCAACTGAATTATAGTGCAAATCGAGGACATGACCGATACAGAAGCTATACTGTAATATCTCCAGGGTCTAAGCCCCAGGTACCAGGAATTAATACTTGCGCAGGAGAATATACTGACAATGCTAGAGGCTTTACAACTCACATGCATCAGGTTTGACCTGGATAGTAAATAAAGGCGCAACAAAGCCCACATGACAGACTGAGGTGGCTACTGAGGCAGTGACCAAGGTGGCTACCGAGGCGGCGACTGAGGCGGCTACTGAGGCGGCAGTCGCGACAATTGAGGCGGAAATACCAGACGAAGCCGAGGCTATAACAATGATAATGGAAACAATCGAGGAGGTTATCATAATGACCGAGGCGGCGATTGCGGAGCCCATCGAGGTGGAAATTTTTGGGGACACCCTCGGAAATGTTACATCTGTAAGGGAGAACACGGAATATTTCAATACAACAAATTCAATGATTGGGTAAAAACAGAAAAAGAAAAGGCTAAACCAAGAGCTGAAGCAAATCTGGCAATTGGCGCTATCATTGATTCAGGTGCCACGCAACATATGTTCAACCAATTGGAGATTTTTGAGACAGTGGCTAAGCACAACAGCTTGGTCATGTGTGCAGGAAATGAGAAACTACGTGCGACGCACGTTGGGACAATTGAGCTTGACGACAAGCTGAAATTATGGGACATCTTATATGTACCGGAGATCACTAGAAATTTAATATCTGTGTGGGCATTGACATGTAATGGAAATGACATAACCTTCAAGAGTGACGGATCAGTAATTAAAATCAGTACAGATCATGAAGAAATCAAAATCGGACAAGCCGATGGCAACCTATTTCATTTATCAATATCACCAGAGCTAGAAGCAAACATTGCCGATTCCAACATCACCAATTCCAAGATCAATGACTATACATTATGGCATCACCGACTGGGTTATCCGGGCTGAAATACTCTGCAATCAATTAATAAATTTATCATAGAGCTCGGAGATGTGCGGCTGTTGACCAGATAAATTGAAATATGCGCCAAGTATGAACACGCAAAGTTGCACCACAAGCCATTCGGACACGTGAAAAATCGATCGATAGAGCCTATCAGAAGGGTGCACTCAGATCTGTGCAAGCCGATGTCCACACCATCAGTCAATGAAGCAAAATATATATTAATATTCATAGATGACGCCACTCACTATATCACAACATATTTTATTGACAATAAAAGTGATACATTTGATCGATTCCGGATATTTAAGGCGTTTGCCAAAATGCAATTGGGCTGAAAACTGAAGATTCTCTGGTCAGATAGAGAAGGAGAGTATGTAAACACCGAGATGTGCGAATTTTTAATCAAAAACAGAATTTATCATAAAATGACGACGCTAGATACGCCACAACAAAATGGTGTCACTGAATGATATAACCGGATATTGATGGAGTCGATCTGGGTAGTTAAAATCACTGCCAGCATATCTAATGAACTTTGGGCTGAACTTGCCACAAGTGCTACATATTTATGCAACCGATTGCCAATGCAAGCCAATAAGAAGAGTGCTTCACCATTTAAATTATGGCACAGTCACAAGCCTGATATCAGTAACTTGCGCATCATATGGGCTGACATATATATACATATTCGCAAAGGAAAAAGGTCGAAACTGGCGCCCCAATCCAAAAAGCTTAAAATGATTGGCTATCATGACGAAAAGAAAGCATACAGGCTCTGAGATCCAACCAATAGAAAGATAGAGATCAGCTGCGATGTCACATTTGATAAATCTATTATATTAAAATCTCCAACAATCGTCAATCCAGAAGATCATGAATATGTCATTGAAGCAATCATCAGAGAATGCGAGATTGATGAAAAAAGGCAATATCTGGTTAAATGGCTAGGCTATAACGATAATGATGACAACACCTGGGAGCCAATCGAACAATTGATAGACACTAAAGCTTTACAAATTTGGTAAGATTGTATACCAGAAGCTAATTTAATTAAATCGACCAATGACCCAATGACCTACAAGGAAGCAATTTCTCTACCTAATGTGAAGCTTTAAGAGGAAGCGATCAATTAAGAGCTTAAATCACTTAAGAATAATGATACATGGATGATTGTACCTAAGGTGCCTGCGGGATACAAACTGATTGGATGCAGATGGGTATTTAAAAAGAAGCTCAACACTGATAGATTGGTTGCCAGGTACAAGGCGAGATTAGTGGCCAAGGGATATTCACAACAGCAAGGAATTGATTATGATGAAACATTTGCTCCCATAGCAAAATTCATATCGATCAGGGCACTCTTATCGATTGGTGCAGTCCTGAACTTAGAAATTCACCAAATGGACATAAAAACTGCGTTCCTGAATAGTGATCTTGATGAAGAGATCTATATGATGGTACCTGAAGGAATTGACCAATCGGAGCTATCACCGAGAGCTGTGTGTAAGCTCAATTGATTATTATATAGACTAAAGCAATTACCTTGTATATGGAATCAGAAGATCGACAACTACCTCAGCCAATCAAATTTTACAAGACTACAATCAGATCATAGCATTTATCTAAGAAGAAGACAAGACGATCAATTGCTGATAATTATTACCATATATGTTGACGATCTACTAATTCTAGCTGATTCGATGGAAATGATGAACAAATTCAAGGTGGAACTTAGCAATGCATTTGATATGATGGACTGTGGCGAAATTAAATATTTTCTGGGTATTCGAGTCATGCGCGATCGAAAAACACATACAATCACAATTGATCAAAGTTATTTCACTAATTAAATTATTACAAGGTTTAACATGATAGATGCCAAGCCAATCTGTAAGGGGGTTTTTCCTAAACCACCTGTGAGGAAGCGTCTGATGATACTAATCTGCGTTGGACTTAGGAATCTCCGAGTACGTCGCAAGGTTTCTAAGGTATCGAAAGTACTTTGTTTTTTATAAGGTTACTAATTGTGAATTTCAGACTTATAGTCTTTTAGTGCTCTTGATGTGTGTAGAAGGGGGTGAGATCTTTAGCTCTCAAAGGGATCTTGAGTGTGCACTGCTATTGAACTGAAGTTTATTGAAATAAAGAATTGAGGGATATTTATACAAATTCTCGAGGTGCTATACGGGTAGCTGCCCAGGTTACTACTCGGAGAACTATTGGCTATTCAAAATATAAACTAATTATGAATTTATATGATATAACGAGTTATATAAGTTATAGATTTAAGACAGTTAAAGATTTAAGACGGTTGAGAGATTTAAGACGGTTAAAAGGTTTCACAAATCAAGGAACTATTCCAATTGGTCGAAATCTCTTTGTATTACGCGGATTTCTTCTTTAAGTTCCTCAAAGGCCATTTGGGATAGTTGGTGAAATGCGGATGGTCCAATTTTGGTAAGTCTTTTTAAGGCGGCTGGTCGGAACTGGAAGAGTCCGTAAATTCAGAGGGCAATTCTTTGGGATTGGAGTGGGATTCCTTGATGTAGTGCTCGTTTGCATGCTTCTGCATGTCATCGGTCCCATACATGTTCGAGATCTTCTTCCCAGATTCTAGCGATCTTATAGTAAGCCTGAAATTCATCTTGTGTTTGTCATTTCTGAGCAATGTTAATGTTTTTCATTATTATTTGAGTCCTTCGTAGGGCAGATCCTTCCTCAGGTAGTAGTTCGGATGGAGGGTCTTCCAAGGCTCGGTATGCTTCAATGACTCGGCTTCGGAGGTATTCGTCATTGTTGAATCGGGGCATGGTTGTCTATTATGTTTCTGCAAGTGTTTGTTGCTGCTTTTATATTTATCACTCTTACAACTCTTCTCTCTTTGAGAAAATAGCATCCATGCTATTTTTGTAAGGACTTGTGATATTTTTTCAGTGCTTCATCTGCGTTTGTCAGATTGCTAAGTGGTTCCCATGTTGCATCATGTAAGGGGTATCCTTTCCACTTGATTAGGTATTGCGGTGTCGATCTGTTGCCTTGTTTGGTAATCCGTTGATCTAAGATTTCTTCTACTTCGAATTCTTCTGTATCATTGACCAAAATTGGTACGGGTGGTATGACTTGTCTGTCCAGAAACAGATCGTCATTATTTGGTATGTAACGTTTCAGTAGTGATACGTGAAACATGGGGTGAATCTTCATTGTTGATGGTAACTCCAGTTTGTAAGCAACAGCTGATATTTTTGCAATAATCCTGAATAGTCCAAGAAACTTATTTTGAAGTTTCTTTGAAGGTTGATTAGATAATTGTCGCAATGTGATATGTCTTGAGGACAGTAAGACCATTTCGTCTATCTCAAATGATTCTTCACGCCTTTTTTCGTTTGCATATCTTGTCTGTTGTACTTGTGCTTCATGAATTGCATCTTGTACCTTGGTCAGCAGGTTGGTCATTCATGTGGTGAAGTCATCAACGGCTTGTACTGTTGATTCGACCTTTTCCAGTAACAGAGTTGCTGGTGTCAGTAGGTGATAGCCATAGTTTAGGAAGAATGGCGATAGTTTTGTTGACTTTTGCTGAGCATTATTGCATGCGAATTCGGCGGTAGTTAAGTGTTCATCCCAATCATTTTATCGATAGTTGACGTAAGTTCTAAGCATTTGTTCCAATGTCTGATTCATGCGTTCTGTTTGTCCATCAGTCTGTGGGTGAAATGCAGTTGAGAGTGCTATTTTTGTTCCAAGTGTTTTGAATAGTGATTGCCAAAAGTTGCTTGTAAACTTTGGATCTCAGTCACAGATAATAATTCGTGGTAGTCTATATAGGCGAAAAATATTATCGAAAAATATTTTTGCTACTTCTGGTGCGGTATCAGTTGTTTTGCTTGCAACAAAGTGAGTTTGTTTGCTGAGTCGATCGATGAAGACAGTTATTGCGTCTTTCCCAGATATTGTTTTTGGCAGTTGGACAATGAAATCCATACTGATTTGTTCCCATTTTTCGGCAGGTATAGGTAGTGGTTGTAATAGTCCAGCGGGTGATTGTCGGAGTGTTTTGTTACGTTGACAAGTGTCACAAGAGGCTATGAAGCTCTTGGTGCTTGTAAACATTTTCGGCCAGTAAAAGTTTCTGGTGAGTGCTTCGTAAGTTTTATCAAATCTGAAGTGGCCTGCTAAGGGTATATCGTGGTATTCTTGTAGAATCTTGACACGAAGATTTGACGGTATGAAGAGTCGATCTTCATAATAGAGGTTGTTGTTTTGGATCTTGAATTTGTTTGTTGCATCCGGGTTGGTCTTGAGTTCTTTTATGATTTTCTGTGCTTCTTTGTCTAACTGAACTCCTTCTTGAATTTCTTGTATCCAGTTGTCTGTGATTTCAATGATAGCTTTGATTTGTTCATCCTCCTGTTGTTGTCGGGATAATGCATCTGCTACAACATTAAGTTTCCCAGGTTTGTAAATTATTTCGAAGTGATAGTTGTTGAGATGGTCTATCCATCGTGCTTGTCGGGTGGAGAGAGTCGGTTGTTTGTTCAGGTACTTGAGTGATTCATGATCTATATAGATTAAGAATTTGTTGCCTATTAGGTAGTGTCTCCAAGCCTGTGTTGCGTTGATTATTGCGAGTAACTCTTTTTCGTGAACCGGGTAATTTCTTTCTGCGGATGTCATTTTTCTTGAATGGTAGGCGATAGGTTGGTCTTCTTGTAAAAGTACGGCTCCAATTGCATAATCTGAGGCATCGGTAGTTACTACAAATTGTAAGTTCTGATCTGGGCTTCTAAGGACAGGTGCAGTCGTTAACTTTTCTTTCAAAGTTTCAAAGGCTGTGTCGTGATTGTTATTCCATTCTTGAATAACATTTGTGCCTGTTACTGTCAGATCATGTAGACATGCTACAATTCCTGCATAATTCTTGATAAACCTTCAGTAATATCCTGCTAGTCCTAGGAAGGATTGTATTTCCTTGATCGTCGTTGGTTTTTCCCATTTCTTGATTGCCTCGATTTTCGCAGGGTCGACTAGAATGCCATGTTCATTGATTCGGTGTCCAAGGTATGCAACTTCTCTTTGTAAAAAGTTACACTTGCTGAGTTTAGCATATAACTGATGTTTTCTCAGGATTTCCAGTACTTGGTGGAGATGTTGTAGATATTCTTCTTTTGTCTTGCTATAGATCAGTATGTCGTCGATGTAAACAACTACGAATTCGTCGAGTAGTGGTCTGAATATGTCATTCATCAGTCCTTGGAATGTTGCAGGTGTGTTTGTCAGTCCAAAAGGCATGACTTTCTATTCGTAATGTCCGTATCGAGTTCTAAATGCTGTTTTCGGAATGTCTTCTTCAGCAATGCGGATCTGGTGGTATCCCGATCGTAAGTCAATTACTGAGAATATGGTTGCTCCTTTGAGTCGGTCGAATAATTCCATGATGTTGGGTAATGCGTATCAGTTCTTGATAGTTATATCATTGAGTTGTCGATAGTCAATACACATTCTAATTCTATCCTTCTTTTTGACAAATATGATAGGTGCTCCAAAAGGTGATGTGCTAGGTTGAATGGATCCTCATTCTATTAATTCTTCTAGAGTCTTCTTGAGTTCTTGTAATTCTAGTCCGGATAATTGATAAATTTTCTTGAATGGTGGTTCTGCGCCAGGTATTAAGTCAATTCGGTGATCGATACTTTGTTTCGGTGGTAATCCTTCTGGTAAGTTTATAGGAAATCGGTCTGCGAATTCGGTGATAAGTGGTTGTAAAGATATGTCCAGGCTATTAATGTGTATGTCCATTTCGGTGGTAATTTTAGCAATGTCCTTTTCCGTAATAATGCAGCAGTAAACTATGTCATCTTTGTCAAGGTGTTGGTAGAATTTTTTAGCTAAGTAGAGTCAGATCTTACCATTTCTTGATTTGGAGACCAATTTGATGTCTTTGTTTCGGTGAGTAAACTCCATAGTTCCACTTGGCCAGTCGATGTTAGGATTCTTCTGATCTAGCCAACTTTTTCCGAATACTATACTTGGTCCAGGAATGCCTATAATTTCGAAGTTCAATGCATCCTGGTAAGATTCGATTGATATTGGAAGGTTCTTGGCAGTATGGGTGACTCGTTGGGTTCCTCCATCGGCGACTTCTACAATCATTGCTGCTTCGCGAGGTGACTTGATTACTTTGAGTTAATCAGCTAACTGTTTGCTAATAAAATTGCATGTTGCTCCACTGTCGATCAATACGTTGACTGTTTCATTTTTCATTGTTTCTTTGTAGAAGAGAAGTTCTGTCTTCTTCCCAAGTGATGATAAGGTTCCGTGTTCTACTTTTTCTTCTTTTTCTTCCACCTTCATTTCTTCGATAGACTACATGTCTGTTGTATCTTCGATTGACCAATCCGTTTTCTTCTCTTTGGTTGGTAATTTTATAGCTTTGCAAGCTTGTTTTGCTTCTTCTTCTTCCTTTGCTAACTGTTGGATCTGTGGTTTCTTGCTTTCTTCAATGCAACTCCAGCATTTCCAGGTGTCGTCCGTACAGTAGGTTCTGTTTCCATGAGGACAGCATCCATATGGTACTATTCCTTGCGCCATCTTCAGATACCAACGTTCATCCTTGGTAAGTGTAGGTTTCTTTTTGTCTGTCGAACCGAATCCTCCTGTAGCTCATTCAGTTTTTGGAAGCTATTCTATGACTTTGGCTGTTACTGAGTTGTCCAGTTTAATAAATACGAATTGCACTAGCTTGGCTCCTTTGGTGACTCGGTATTTGTGGCGAGCAGATAAGTTGTGAACTGCGAGTATAATTTCGCCAGTATAGTCCGCGTCAATAACTCCTGCTTTGATCGAGATTCCTTCCTTGATTTTGCTGCTTTTATCTAGAATTTGTGTATAAGTTCCAGTTGGTAGCTTCAGGGCGATTCCTGTCTTGATCAGAAAAATCGATCCTGGTGGAATCAGTGCATCTTCGTTTGCATGGATATCATATCCTGCGGAGTTTGCTGTTCCTT
>RBNK01000760.1:0-20826 GCA_003990785.1 Endogone sp. FLAS-F59071
TGTGTGTGTGTGTTCTACCATGTCGAGTAACGAAATAGCCAGCTAGAGGCTCTCACTCATGCCAGGAGATTTTTTTGGGGGGGTACCGTTTTATCTCCCGGAGAGGTAAAAGCCGACTATTGCTCGTCGGAGCAATTGATCGAGAAGCGATGGACAGCCGTACCATTGTTTGAGAAAGTATGGTTTCTGTAATGAATACAAACCATGAGAGGTTTGCTTTGGCGTGGGTAAGTCTGTTATACAAACGTTTACAGCACGTACAAACGTTTACAGCACGTGCTTATATCCGAATTCAGGTAATAAGTGCCGATAATTATATATACTAAGTGACTGTGAAAGTTTGTAACATGTGTCTATATTTAATCAGGTGACTGACTTCCAAATTTGGTATTTCTCCAAGCATTACCCGATTATTTGTAGTGCCTTGGAATAGTACCCTTCTTCATTCAAGTATCATTTGTTATATAGTTCATTTCAAACTTACAAAAAAATTCGTTAACTGTCACATTGACGGATACCTTGGGAGCAAGTTATTGTTTCTCATACCCCTCACGATTAATAAATACCCTATCTCCTCGAAATACTCTACATCAAAAATTGGCCCGGGACCTAACATCGGAAGAATACGGCTACATGACCAAATTAGCTTATAGGCAAATTTGACAATGTTAAGGGTCACGTTTGAAATGGGAAAGTGAGACGAATACTTGGTGCGCTTCAAGTTCTTTGGTTTGCTACAGGTGGTTTCTTTTGCGACGATGTAAAGGGATAGCTGGATGCCCGAGGTTTTGAATATTGATTGCAGCAATCGTAGGTATAAAAAGACTCTTTCAGATCTCCACGAAATATGCTTTCCACAAGTTAATGAATGACACCAAAACAAGCTATTGTGCTGTTTGAATATTGTCGTTCGTTTCTATGTTGCAGGTAACTATGATGGTATTATCAAAGGTTGAATACAATGACAGCTCAATATACAAATTAAGTTAGAAAATTAAATAAAATATAAAATAAAAGCTAGAGATTATAAAGAAACCCAATTTACTTGCTGAAGTAGTTTATTATATCTTTCCCTTCAAGAAAAGTGGCAACTACTGAGACCGATCATTATCTGTAGAATTCTGGTATTATTATTTTGTAAGCGTGAAAAGAAGATGGGAAATGGGATTAGACAATTCATATCATAATTTACATAATAATGGCCTATTTTCCTCATATTAACACATTTTTCTAGCAAGTTGTGCTCTCGGACAAAGATAATAATTATTATACTTAAATTTTTAAGGTAATGCACCTAGAATATATGGACAATCGTAAGGAACTCAAATCCCGTTTACAAATACTCTTTTACAGTGAACCTCGATATAATCACCTCCCACCTCCCTCGGAACCGATCTTTTGTGTGATTTATCAAGATGTGATTATATCGAGGGTCGCACATAAAACCTTATCTCTGTTCCAAGGTACAATTGAGAGTTTAGAGATAGACGAGCAATATGTGAAGTCTATCGCAAAATTATGAAGTTAAAACAAAAACCAGTTTTCTATAGTCACCAACGCCGATATTACCGAGCGGCAGATTGCTTATTACGGAGACCTTCTTGTGAAAAGCGATGCTACATCAAACCGAAGCGGCGTACATTGCATACATCACGTACCCAGGTACGTTCTGGGTACTAAGTGCGATAATAGGGAGTTGTGCACCACGGATTATGACTTTTACGACATGCTCTATTTTGACCTTTACAACTCTTTGATCATCGCACCCACGTCGTTGTGAGTTGCACCGATCATCATTGTTCATATGGAGCCAACAGGTGGTCAACAGTGTTTAGCAAGAACTGAGCATCAGCGGCAGACAGGCTAAATTCTCCTAGTGTTTGAAAATCGATATGCTGGTCCTTGTGAAACTGATCATCATAAATACATCTTCCTCGAGTAGACAATGTTTGCGCTGTTGTGACATGTTCAGTTTGATATGTTCATCATAGGTAGTTAATCGCTTTATAATCTGGCAGACAAAAAGAGAATAGAGAAATAGATTACTCACATTTTATATGCAAACATGCGAAATTTACATGTGCTTTTCGTAAATATTTACGTGTAGAACGCACACGGATATCCTATTCTTATTCGACATGTGACGTGAATTTTGCTAAATTAATCACATTTAATTTTTGGTTTTAACAATTACATAATCCTTGTAAAATATTTGCCGAAACTTTATTCGCCAATACCTATATACATTCCAGGAACTCCAAGTGAGACTGCCGACCAAGGCAGTACCGTATTCCGTATTCTTCCGACATTAATACCCCTACGTTTATACCCATTTTGACTCGGGTGCTATGCACCAAAATATTTTTACGTAATTTATTGTTTTGAGCGAGAATATAAAAGCTAATTTATACAGAATTCAAGGCGCTAGCTGCTCTCACAAATGCTTGAATTAAAATATTTACAAATCAAATCGGTTATTTTCTTTTGTAGCATTACTATAAGCCCAAGCCGCCGAGCTATTCATTAATACCCCCTCCCTCGTTAGTACCCCCCTCAAATAGTACCCCTCGACTTCTGAGAAATTAAATAAAGCTCCGGGTATACTAATGTCGGAAGAATACAATACTGATAACCACTTTCAAGTCTCCAGAATGCTTGTTCTGGCTCAAGGATATTTGCATTCAGCATGTATGTCAATGATCTAGCTCAGTCCCGTGACTTATTCTGACACAAAAGTTAGAAAAACATCATTACCTTTATTTGTAGAGTCATACATCGTCATAGGTTGTGCATATGGCAAATAAGAGGCATAGATGTCATACCAGAGAAGAAGAAAAAAACTTCCCTCTTAACCTTAGTTCACCTAATCATTTTCTATAGAATGAAGTTTTATGCCTGAGAATAAAATTGTTATATCTATATTTCTAGTTCTCCAAGCCTACATGCCTAACTCGGATCATCGATATTAATCCCGTCGAATGGCTTCCTCACAATTGAAATAGTATGATTCAAGTGCGTCTTATACACGTGGTTCCACTCATGCACCACCGCATTCATCTTTTGATCGTATTCCTCAGGCGAAATCCGCCACGCCGTCGACATTGTATCTTTCATGTTCTGCATGGCGATGTGATATTTATTGGAGAAGGCACGGGCGACCACTTCATCCCAGAGTGGGCCAACTGGAATGGTGATCCCATGGTGCTGCACCGTACCGAATCCCGCCGCGGTCAGTAGGTACCTGGTCTCTTGAGCTAGGTTGGAATTGTAGCCAACGTCGTCCATGTGGCGTATAACTGATGAGGTGAAATGAGCAAAGAAACATGACTCAGAGACAAGTTTGAGAGTACGCCCTGTATATATATATATTTGTGTATGCGTGTGTATGGTTGTGCTTACCATCTTCGCTGAAGCGAGCGCTGCATGGACCGCCACGGAATTTGTGTTCCGGTTCCTACAGCAACACAAGTTATTAGTCATAATTTATAGGGACACATTAGCGTGTATCCCTTATTCATCAATATCTTCTCCAACACCTCATTCAGACCCCCCACCAAAACAAGTCCAATAGACATGAATTATAAAATACGTAAGATATTATACAAGGCCTAAAGAGACGAGCGAGAATAACCAAATATCATATTTAATACTCACAAACCACTCCAAATAGCCTCCGGGTTTTAGGACGCGTTTCAGCTCTAGCAGAAAATTGGGCCAGGTTGTCTTCAATACTCCGCAGCAAGCACAACGAATGAACACGAAGTCAAAAGTGGAGATGGGGAAAGGGAGCGGGTTGTCAACGTTGCATTTTGCAATGGAGAGATTGTTAGGAATATCGTCCCTGATCTTGTAACCATCGAGCTGGATACCGACGATAATACTCTTAGGATAGGATTCGGCAATGTCCTGTGGATGCAATGGTTACAATGTTGGAAACTTTAGCACTCTTTTTTTTTTTTTTTTTTTTCTGTCGCACTCGTGGACTTCGTGTTTTACATGATCAGAATATTAATGAGAATTGATACTTGCCAACAGCCAAGCTCCTGCGGAAGTGCTAAAGACGTGATCAGTTAAAAACAATCGAATGAAATTGTGAGGAGCAAGTACTGGTATGGGTAATGCAATATTCCAAACGGTTTGAATACTCACTCTATACCGAGAACGGTTATACCTTGATTTAATCCCTCCTCCATTGGTGCCATAAATTTTCTGAGGAAAGTATTCGGTGAATCGTCAGCTAATAGAATGCGGATGATTCATAGCAAGCCAAGATGCTCATTCCAAAAGGCGTTCATTTGAATCAAAATCCAGAAGCCAGCCCAGCGCGCCCCTCCCTAAATCACCTATCTTTGAATTTCTCCATGACTTACTTGCCCAGTATGTAATGATAGATGGTATGCATAGTTTTTCGGCGCTCGACTTCCTTAAAGGAGTTATTTAATAGATACTGCGAGTCGGTGAGCTGTGGGGTGAGGTCGCCTTCCTCGGAGCTGGGAAACGCGTGGTTGCTGTTTGTAGAGTGGGGTAACATGATTGTGATTTGGTAGCAGCTCGGATACTCAGTGGGAAAGAAAGAAACAAAGTGAACAATTTACAGTTAACAGTTGGCGAGAACCCGTGACCACGTCATAAAACTCTTTCAAGCCGAATCACATTGCCAAACTTATCGGAGGCACAGTTCCTGTATTCTCTCCAGTAACTTCTTAAGCCTTGTGACAAAAGGCAAGGTTATTTTTCTTTTTCTGGAATTTTAATTAAGGGGAAATGGAATTAAACAACGTGGGAAAGAAAATCCTTCGTTCTTCTCTGCACGGTCAGAGATCCGAAACCCGAGATAAGGTTGTGTTTGTAAGCATTCGATACCGTAGTTGGAAAAAGGACTTGATCCAACCTCGCTTACCTTCTGACCGACGCGCAGGCTCCTCAAAATGATTTTTTCTTTCCCACTACCATTTTTTCACATCGGAAGCCTTTGCTGACAAACACAGTCTTGGATCAAAGTTGAAGGTGTCACCATCCCACAGACAGTGAAGAATTGAGAGCTTGGCTCGTGTCACCCAGCGACCAGTAGCGCAAACTTATATGACGCGTTGAACTGTTTTCATATTTTGAAATGCTTTCTTCCACTCAAAATGTTGAAATTCAATATTCATACTCTATTCCAAAAAAAAAAAAAAAAAAAAAAAAAGGCTCATGCGATGTACGTATTACTCGTTCTCGAGCCACACCTTTAGTACAACTTCAACCTTAAAGTTAGCAACCTCATGCAAATTTACATCCTTGGTAGAAATACGTGTTACATCCATGCTCACAGATTCCGAGTCCTGCTATTTTTATCCCTACAAAACCTTAAGGGCGCCATCGCAAACAATTGCACCCCTTTATGTCTAAAGAGGTCATGGGTTCGATATTCTCGACAGGTAACGTAACCTCGTTCATATCTATTGTCAGGTGGTAGTGCAGAAATTTTTGATTTCTTGCTAACGGATGATCCATTTCCTACCCAACCAACCTAATCCAGTCCAATTCACAATGCAAGGGAGATCATTTGTTGGGTATATTACACATGTGGTAGATAACGCATTGGCATTTTGACAAGGAATGCTCGCAAGGAGATAGCCTGACGGTCGATATCCAATCGGGTTTCCTACAAAATTATTACAATACTAAATTTAAGGGATTGGGATTTGATGCAACAAGATCCATGAATTTCTCTTTGGTAATTAATGGGCAATTTAATTGGGCCCTCGCGCCTTTCGGTTTTCCAGAATTAGTTCTTTTGCCCGAATTACTCTGGTTAGGATCGTTTGTAAATAAATTGCGCACAAGCGCGCAATAACGCTCTGCATATAAATTTAACAGTACCCTAATTTAATTAAATGGAAAAAAAAAAGTTATTGTTGCCTCACGTAAGTGTCACATAAAGGCATAAAGGAGTTGAAGTCTATCTCGCGACTGAGCGGCGTTTGTGTAACAACGGAGCGTGTAACAACGCGGAGAATGCCCTAGCAACAACAGGTCACCAAATGCCCAAATGCCTTTGCGGTCACACAAGCACTGACTGGTCAGTTCGATCCACGCGGTCACCGGGAAATTCAATAAATAAGGACATGGCTGTGCTTTTTAACACGCGTTTGGTAGAAATTCTTGGCAAAATTGAGAAAATTGGAATTTGAGTGCTAAGGGATGAGGTCCCCAAAATTGAGGTCCCTAAAATTCCAATTGATTTTTGTGTGCCAAACGCCCAAACGCCAAACGCGACACGCAACCTCGAAATCAGAATTTTTTTGCAAAATTCCAATTTCGACGGTCACCCTTACAAATCCATCCAACAAAGAGTTGAATGATTAATAAGTTCTGAAAAACCAACCCCTTTCCAAGACCGGCCTCGTCTCAGTTGGCAGGTTTCAACGTCGGCAACAATGTTTGAGATTATTCCAAAGATTCCTGGGACACTTGGACACTTGGGACATGCAAAAGCGTTCGTTCGGCTTGGTATAACAACCTTGCCCAATCTTTGGTGACGTACCAAGTATGGAGATGAGAAAAGGACAAAAGGACAGAACGAAGAACGAAGGGACGAAGGGTATGAATTTCGGGCCTCAATTGGGCAATGGCGCCCGAAATGGCTTCAATATTCTCCGCACGTAAATCGCCTTCTTTATCTTGCTCGCGTGCGATATATCATGGGTATCCCTGATCGTAGATCCGTAACGTGAACCAAATGAGCGCGAGACCGGGCCTCAAGACGCCTATCTCAAACTTCTCGTCTCAAACTATCCGACCAATTACGCAGCAGGAGAAACCGGAATCCAAGACATGTTTACATACCCTGGCCTGACTCCTAATATAGAGAGAGCATGTGCATGTGAGGCTTTTCTCTTTAAGCTAGGATGAGCACGCAAAACGAACAAGCGATGAGGCGATGGAAATCAACGAGGATCGATGAACTTATGCGGAGGATGCAGATCGCACTAAGGATACAGACACCCGCGGCGAAAAGGAGAGATAAAGGGCCTGACAATTTTGTTACCACTACGGGTACTGCTTCGACAACGATGCAGGAGGAAAGAATATCCGCAAGCGAACCGTTTTCTACGATGTGAGTTATAATGTCCGAACCTTTCAAGTGTATTTCCCTGACCTATTGACGCTCATAAGCATGCATCGTACTCTATTGATCCGCAGGGCACCACTTTACTCTAGCAGTCGCTGGTCCTTCCCGATTACCCCTGATTCTCCAGTGTCATCAACGGTGGTGCTGGAGGCTATAGATGAACAAGTGCCGTCGCGCACAGACCACAAGTTTTTGAAGCAGCCGGCGGTTTCTCTAACACTTGATGTGGGCGAAGGCGGATCGGTACATGCAGACGTCACGAAGGAGTATGAGGAGTTAGCGACTGTTTCAGAAAGGGTTATAGGAAATGTGAAAACTGGGTATGTGTTGAGTAGGACATGTATGTGAGCTTTTGCTTACGATGAGTCATACCCGACTGAAGAATTGACGAAATGATTGTCCTTGCTCGCGTTTTACCCAACATTTCTTAAATGTGCACAACAGAGCTGCCATAACGATTGTACAAAAAACAGACCCGAATAGTCAAATTAATACCTTCAACCTCAAATCTGGCATCGCAAGCCACCAAATCGATCCCGAATTACACCTTGGTACACTCATTTTTTTTCTTTTACATCCTTCTATTATTCTCTTTTTCTTTTTTCATTTTGCATAAATGTTAATCTGCACAGTCACCACCCGGCCAGATTCTTGTACGATTTCCCCAGCAGCATCCATTTTTAACTTCTCGAGGCTCGAGTCGGATCCCAGTCCACTAGATAATGCGCCTGAATGGGCGACGGGTGTGCTCCGTGGAACGAGGTTGGAGTCCTCCAGTTTAGACGATGGGACCTCGGCCCTGGAGCAGGTGGCTGTGGCCAAGGCGCGGGCGCGCGACCTGGTCACGTTGCTAGTGAGACTAGAGGCGAGGATGCAGACTGGTGATCCTTTTTTTTTTTTTTTTTTTTTCCCTCAGTTTTCTATTGAGCCTTGCGCTCTACCTAACGATGGTTTCCTGGATCGATGGGGTTTATCGGATGCAGATATGCAGGCGAGGGAGAAGGTTGAGGCACGGCTACGCAGGAAGCTGGATGTGGAGCGGGAGCAGATCGGCCTCCGAGGTGAGCAATTTGAGTTTTTATTTATTTTTTCTGCCAGTTTATTTATTTTAGTTGTCATTATTATTATTATTATTAGAGGGTGTAAAAGGAGCTATGTTTGAAACCATGTCTCATTCAGGTGGCATTTCTTATACCAAGGCTTTATACCATCTGTTGCTTGCTTTGGACTTGTTTCACACTACACACCACATACTGTACACAAATTAACGTTTTTTTTTTTTTTTTTTTTTTTTTTTTTTTCCCAGATTCAAGCACATTCTTGTCAAAGGGTGATGAGCCCTTAATTTTCTACAACACGAAGAGCGAGACTCAAAATAATGACAATGAAGTGACGGAAAATTCAGACTCAAGGAGGAACACGTTTGGGATTGCAGTCGACCATTTGGAAATCCTCAGGTAAAAACGAACAGCCTGGGAATATGTTTATCCCATCTATTATTCAATGTATCTTATTTTCTCGAAATCACCACCTTGCATTCCGTGTCAATACCAGCTCCGACAGCAGCAGAGTTCGGAACTCATCCTGCAGCGACGAACCGGACTCGACACCCAAGTTCATAATGCACTCCCAGATCGAAGAACTGGCCGAACAGTTGCGACAGGAAAGGGCGATGCGTATCGCAACGGAGGCAAAACTAGCGGAGGAGGTGCAGGTAAACGCTACTACCAGTCTCGTCTCAAGTAAACTTGTATGTCGCATTGGGGAGATTTGTATTGATTTTTTTCCTGTTTCATTCGTGTAAACGATACAAAATTTGTAGATGCGATTGCGCATGGAGAAGGGGACCCGGGAGTTAATCAAGGATCTTCACAGGTCAGGTTTGATAACAATAGGAGTTGGTGTGGATGGATTTTCTGTGAGCGGATTGTACGGGTACCAGGTTGAAGGGACTGCTGACGGAGTGATGGGTATTGAGAGACACGTCGAAGAGTAAAACTTGAAAAATAAGTTTTTTTTTTTTTTTTTTTTTTTTTTTTTTTTTAAATTTAAAAAAATTAAATTTTTGTTTTTTTTTTTTTTTTTTTTTTTTTTATTTTTTTATTTTTTTTTTTTTTTTTTTTTTTTTTTTTTTTTTTTTTTTTTTTTTTTTTTTTTTTTTTTTTTTCCTTTGAAATGTAAAAAATTAAAAGTCAGGATCTAGAGTCGTCATGTTTTTGCATATATATCTAGACTCTTTTTTATGTATATTTTCCATTTTTTGAAAGAAAGGGAAAGAGAAAAAAGAAGGTCTCTCGTCTCTCGGCAACATGGAACATGAATGAGCCAAGATTCTCAGATTCGAGAGACAAACGACACTCCCGTGACCAGGCGATAATGACCAAATTTGGTTGTTTACGCGCTTTCCGCCAACTGCCCAAATTGTCAATGCAATTGCTCATTCCTTCTTTAATCGCTTCGCCATGAACAAGCAGAAACTCAATTCTTCGCGCCCACAAGACGACCTTGACCCCCGCTACGCCGAGGAGCAGGAGCGTCGACGGAGGATGCTCCAGGAATACAGGCGTCAGAAAGAAGCCGCGAGGGAGAAGAAGGAGCTGGAGTATGTTGTCTTTGGTGTTGGGAAACCGTTGCATGCTCTTGGGTTGCTAAATCATTTACTTTCCAACATGTTTCTATTGGATATCGCTAGAGAAAAGGCCTATCTCCAGCCGTTTGTGGTCCCCGCAAAAGTGGATCGTTCAAGCCGCAGTAGCACATCAGCCTTGGGTACGAGTGCTCAAAACTCAGACTTTGGTGATTTGGAAACATTCTCTCTCTCTCTTTCTAGCTTTTATCGAAACACCCAATCGTTTGCTCACAAAAATGATTCAAATGGCTCACAAAAATAGGCATATCCGTCCAAGAAACCCGACATGCTCTCGAACGTTCCTATGATCCGCCCCTCTACAATCCTATCCCGCACCCGAAGCGGAAGTCGGTCGATCAAGGCCCGCTTACCGTGGCCGACCTGAGCTCATCCCGCAACTCGCGTGCCTCACAAATATCATCCGAGCGAGAACGCTCGACATCTTCAAAGCTTTCCGGAAAACCCGCACGAATTTCGTCGTCCTTGGCCCCGTCGGTGCTCGCCGAGCGCACAAACATTGGACTAGATACTGTGCTGGCGGATCTAGACCCCGTCGCCTCGCCATTTCGCTCACGTCACATTGTTGGTCCTCCCGGGGTTGAGGACCAGAACCGATCGCTCACGAAATCAACGTCCCGCATGAGCGCCGCTGCTTCACCGCTACTTTCAAGCCGCGCGCAGCGTGTGCCGCGGGACGAAGCGTCCATCTTCTCCGCTAGTTTGCTCTCGGACCAGCGCCATCCGTCTCTTGCGACCCCACAACATCCCCGCGCAGCCGAATTTTCCTACAGCTCCGCGGCGCCCGATCAACCCGTTACCGAACACGCCCTGACGCCCTCCAGGTCTCTCTCGAAACCGCAGCGGGTCCTTGTCCCTGACTTTTCTACTGGCAATGATGAACCACCCACTACTCCTGTCCACGTGTTTCCCAGGCACCTTGTTACCCCGGTTGCCGCCACACGGTCGCCGTCGCTCGGCCCGGCACTCCGGGTCGTTACGCCTGTCGCTGCACCCGCGCAGCCAGCGCTGGGTTTGGACCCTGTTGAGTCACAGGTATTGGTCGAGGATATGAACACGAGACTGGGGCTCAGCAAGAGGAGGAGTCAGGGACGGCTCCAGCGGACACCAAGTGCGCGTGAGGCGAGCGCAGCAGCTATGATAGAGATTATGGGGGAGAGGGTGGAAGGCGCGGGGAGGATGAGCAGAGATGGGAGGAAGATGGAGATTGAGACGAGGTGGGTTGTTCAGAATTTATTTGGTTTGAAGATGAAATATGTCAAAAAGTTGCTATAAGCTTGCTCTGGAAAGACGAATTACATGACACACAACTATATTTCTTGCCACCCCCCAACATATAGATCACAGACCCCAATTCGTCTCACTGACCACAATACATCAATTGCGCGTACGTCTACGGAGCTCGCGCAGGAGCCCCTTACCCTCGCTGAAATTGACAATGCACGACTCCTGAGGCTTCGAGACCCAAGCCTTTCCCTTGATAGGAGGGCCCAAACCGACAACTTCGCCACACCATTGCTCCTGTCGCGCGGGGTCATGGATACTGCCTCAATAACTATGACACCCTCCTCAGGCCGCCCGATGTCAAGCAAGCGCGCGTCAGTCGTTCGGCCTAGGTGAGGAATAGAAAACCTTGTTAGTCTTTGTTTGACTGGGTTTAAAAGCGTGGTTTTTCCAAGTATGTTCATTACATTGTTCCCACCGACACAGATTCAAGGTCCCACGGCCGATTGTGCTCCAGGTTATCGATTCGATGACAGGCCGATTAGTGAGCGAGGAGGTCGTGCCGGCGCCTCACCTAGCGCTGTTCAGGCTCAAAGATGTGATGGCGGCGGCGTTGGTGAGTATGTCACGGTTATTGGACCATCGATATCGTAGTCATAACATTCAAGACTATATACTTTGCATTTGATATTGTTCACCGGACTTTATTTGACCCTCCAGATACGCGATGAGCCCCTCGTTCGTGCCCTTTTTACCATAATATCGGCACCGTGCCCTCAGAACCACCACCAATGCCTGTCACGTGTGCACGCCCGCGCCCAGTATTGGCTGGCGAGGGCGAGCTTCGAGGAATCTTGCGGGAAGCAGCATGAGGTGGCGAAGTTATTTGAGGAGGCATTGAGAGTCGGTGCCGAGGTAAGTTTGGAGTGAGTGGATTACAGGGCAATCGTGAATGTTTTATGTTGAGTTGGGAACAGTTAAAAAATACAGCGTGCTGAATTTTGCTTTACGTACAATCTTAGCCTTTGGAAGAAATCCAAGCTGGATTTGATATGTGGATGGTGCGGCGGGGCAGACTGGGATTTGGTATGTATATGATGCATATGATAAAAAAAAATCGGCAAAATTTGAGGCTAAAGCGGAAAAAAATATTTATTTCTATGAAATGTGGTAGCCGATGATAAGATACAGGAAAATACCCAAGCCAATCACTCTCCCAAGCGAGCTTTCTCGCCACACACATCAGGGCAAGCGATGAGCCACTACCTCGTGAGATCGGCCACCACTGATGATGACGTTGACGATCTGTCCGATGCCGACAGCCCGACCCCCTCTATCCTCAGCCGCGTCTCGGGTCTTGCCCTTGAGCTCAATCAGGGTCCAGACTCGGATGAGGAGATCATGCATCCTGTTGTACGGGCGGCAATGAGGGGTGAGGACGATGACACAGTCGAAATGCAGATGCCCGTGCTGAAAAGTGAGGCGATGCTGGATGGATGGCGTGATCCGGCGCCCGTGACGCCAATGAGGAGGGCGGGGCGGGTAAGGGTTGGGGGAATTGTGGAAGAAATGAGAAAGGTGGAATTGGAAAGTAAAAGGACCACGGAGTCGGGGATAAAAGAGGAAGAGTCGGCATCGGTGACGGTGCTGGCGGCGGTAAAAGCGGGAAGGCGGGAAAGAGAAAGTGAGTTAATGGTTTGGATTAGAGATCTTTGAGGACTTATGGCAGAGTATGATCACCTAATGTTGGTATGGCACCTAATGGCTAATATTAATATTAAAACATGATAGTATTCGGTGTAGATTCGGTGATCACGCCTGTGAGGAGATCAATTAGGCATCTTGCGGATCTCGAGGAGATTGGGTCCGAGAGCGAGCGGAGGGTGGCCGAGCTGTTGGAAGAGAGTGGGTTTGCATTCGTGCCGAATCCGGTATGTGTTGGATTAATCATTCAGTATGATAATGCAAGCATTAGGGTGGACATCATTCTTATTTAACGAACCATTTCACAATCCACCGTATTGTTATAGGGAGTTAAACTAGAATCTGCCAAGCTTCCCGCGTCCATGCCCTCAACGCCAAGCCGCCGTATGACGTTCACCCCTGTGGCCGAAGACAATATTTTCTATTCCCCAGCCCTCACCACGCCCCTCGACTGGTATCACCCCACTACCACCACCCCGCGTACTCCAGGTACTCTGGGTAAGCCATTGCGCCTGCCCCTCTCTGAGGCTTCAGCCGTCGACTTCTCCTTTGGTCACAATCCCGACCAGGAGCCTGCGACGGCGCCCGGCTCGACCGTCAAGTACGCAGCCATCACACCCTCGCGCAAGCTACGCGACCGGCTGCAAACCGAGGTGGCTATATCGCCCGTACGGAGATCGACACGCATTGCAGGCTGCTCGGATAGATTGCCAGCGAGCCTAAAAGAGCAGAGGGGTGAGCTGATGGACTCGTTGGAAGAGGTGAGGGTGGACGAGTTCGCGTATGTACCGAACAAGGCGGTGGAAGGGTTAAGGGATGGAGAAGCGAAGGTTGAGGTCGAGAAGAGAAAGAGGAAAGGTGTCAAGAAGGCGTGATGGCAGAGGTGTTAATTGGACGTCGTTTCCGTTGAGTGATTTCCCCCCCCCTTTTTTTTTTTTTTTTTGAGCAATTAATTGTAATAAATAAATGCTTTGGATAATGCAGTCAATGAGAAAAAGTGACCATTGATTGGGATTTTCACTCCCGCTTCTACAAAGTCACTTCGCGTGAGCCGACAAAAATGGAGTCTGAAATATGGTATTTACTTAAGACAATTCTTAAGACAATACTATTGTAGGTTATTTTGATACACGGACAAATATAATGAACTATACCTCATTCATTACATTTTCACTCATTCTTATTTCATTTGTTTTATTTATTTTATTTATTTCAATTTACATACCCAATTTTTTGTTGGAGCATCTCTCTATCGTCATTGATGGATGTCATTACGGATGACCATCATCACGAATATAATAAACTCACTTCCGCACACTGAGCCCAGCAAGCTCTTTGCGCTATTTTCTGTGCGCGTGCGTAATCCCCAATTTGCCCATCCTTCCGTCTCACTAACCCAGTCATTCTGTCTCAAGAATGCCAAGTTTGTTACCTGGGCATGAATATAAATAGGGCTTTATATTTAAATCAATTAATTATATATTTTCAACCAGTTAAAAGTTTTTTTTTTTTTTTTTTTTTTTTTTTTTTTTTTTTTTTTTTTTTTTTTTTTTTTTTCTACCAATAAATGATAGTATCATAATGGCAGAATCTATTAATGTATTCCTAATATTTTGTAACCTTACACTTAATTACACTGATGAGGATAGAAACCAAGATAAGAGTGAAGAATGAGGATAAAAATAAAGACAAGGATGACAAACTAATTTTTACCTAATGTTCATAATTTTATCACACCAATCCCCTCGAAAGTCGGTTGGTTGGTATTTATCTCGCTAGCATCGCCAAACCGAAACGGCATACATTGGATACATCGCGTACCTAGGTATGTACGCTAGCTAATGTACGACGTTAAGCTCTTCTTAAAACTAACAGAAAGCACGGCACTTATAATAATTGATATAAATGAGGATGAGAAAAAGGATGAAAAACAACTTGTAAACATAAGTGAAAATCAATACCAAACTAGAGTTCTGGTGGGTCATAGGTGGGAAGGCTACGCCAATGAAGTATATCGTAATTTTCGAACTAAATAACCGACTGTACCAACAACGCATGCTGGCTGATCATTTACAACCATAAGCGTCGCCATCTTTTAAACTTCATGTCGCGTTTTCCATTTGAGATCTTGATTTGTTGATGGTAAGAGAATCGTCTGTTTTTCCTCGCTCCGGATTACAAACCATTTATTTTGGTCATTTCCTTGTTATCGAAAAATAATCTTTTGCACCCGACGTCTACGGCGGTTTTTTAATTGTTAAAATGAAAAAAAAAGTTCTTCCCCTTGACTACAGCAAGGAGGATCGCTTAAGGGTAGGTTTCTGTCCGTACGCGTAGTAAAAACTACCCCAGCTTCTGCTCAAAGAAGATGAAGATGAGTCGTTCATTTCCCAAATTTATCCCTGCCCCAACAAAAAAAAAACCCCCTACCAACCTGTTTTTCCCGAATTCTGTCAAGGCTATGCCCGTGATCTCATCATACTCGTCCGGGGTGCATTCCAGCCACTTTGTCATGAAGGGTTTGAAGCCTTCGTAGCCGAGCTTAATGTTGTGGAGGTTCAGCTGGCCCAGTCGGCCCTGCCAGCCGATCGGAAACGAGGCGTAGTCGCTTTGCACGTTAATCAGGTGCGGCGTGAGGAACGAGTCCAGGTGCGCGACGAGCTTAGGGTCTATATTATTTGCTTCGATCGCCTTGATGACTATGTGGAGATATTTTGCGTAGGGATAAGGTTACAAATTAAATAAAATAAAATAAAAAATAAAAAATGTCTTCGAGGAAATCTCATCGGGACCAAGTTTGATAGTTACGGGCATTTATGTATCGTGTGCTGTTGGGACCTCCGTTGTATAGACCTACATCACATTCAACTTTTTTCGAGAATAGTAGTAAGCTTTGGTTAGGCCGTGCAAAGATTTATATATAATTAATTATATAGATTTGGTATTGAACTTACTCAATTCTACGTAGCCACCTGGCTTCGTCACTCGTACCATTTCTGCGACGGCCTTGACCCAGCTCTCCAGTGTGAAAGAAGAGACCATGAACCTTTCAAAAAGATATTGAGAAAAATGTGGAAATTGGGGGAAAAAACCGCGCGTGTGCATATACACCCATCCCACACACACACCTCTGGAACACAAAGTCAAAGGCGTTGTCCTCAAACGGGAGACCGTAGACCGTGTTTGCAATTATAAAAGAGCAGTTGTCCGGGACGGTTTCGGGATCTGGGAAGTAGTCGTGCATGTCAGTGCCTACGAACCGAGACTTTTTGAGGCATAATGTGGTGTATCGTAGGGGAGATAATTGATTCGTTCGTGATTGAGTCGATTGAGTGTAATTTTGTTCTAAGAATGCATTCTTTAATTTACCTGTGGGAAGTCTTGTGCCATTTCCTGATGTTGGGTTTGTGAGAAGTTAGGATCTAAGGGAAAAGGCGTGTTGTCATGAAATCGGATTCAGGTGACTTACTACAGTCCACGAGCCGGGTCCGCAGCTATTTGTTGATTGTAAGGGGAAAAAAACGCGTGCGAGATGATGAATATTTGTCGGTGGTAGTGTGTCTTTTGCAAATGCAATCGGCTTACCCGACATCGAGAACTTTGATTCCTCGTTGCAGTTCCTCGTCCATGGGAGAGTTGAAGTTGCTGGAGCATATTTCAAAGAATGCACCAGAAAAAAGTCAAATCAAGACAGTATTTCCAATTAACTTTATTTTTTGGATCAGATTAAAAGACCCACCCGTGGATTACGTGTCTATTAACCGCGACAATAAGGTTGTAGTAAATACTTGTACACTTTTTAGTGAAGAAAAAAGTACAACGACATATAGGTTTGTAAAATCGTTTTACCGAACCGTAACATGTTGTATATACAATCTGAACAACAAAAAAGAAAAATCATGGCGCGGCCTATTAGTACTTGCTTGATCGATCCGGCTACATTTTCCCAAAAACCTACCTGTCGGTCTCCTTCGCGTCAACGGGCAACATATAATTGGTACTGCCCGGTAACTTACGATTGCCCTTGTAGATCCGATAGTTTTGCGGCAGCGACTTTGTAGATGATGACTGAGAGTCGCTGCTGGCGGCATCTTCGGTCGATTCCATGTATTGGTTTCCGGCCAGGTATGGTAAGGTGTATTGGAAGCAATTAAGAGAAAAGATGAAGGCAGGAATGGATGAAGCAGTGCACATTTCGAATTAATATACCATTATGTCAGTTTCGTGTCCCAGTCTCACCAACTTTGCTCAAAGTAGGCCAGGAATTTCCAACTGGAGGGATTCCGGTTTTTAACACGGTAAGTTACCACGTTTGGATACGCTACACCTTATTATAAAAAGACCGCAAATGATAGAGCGGAATCAAGGATTCTTGCGTTGTGATAACATTGACACTGTCGTCTTGGGTCAGAAGATTTCTCCCCGTCTTGGGTTAGAAGATCTTTTCCCGTCTTAAAGGATTTTTTATTGGTAAAAAAATTGTACCAAATACCAGAAACTCGGCGCACAGACCCGATTTTGCATTTCCTCACTGGTAATCGCTTATTTAGGAAAGTATTAAACAGCAGAAACAGGACATCTCAGAACGCGTGAGCGGATGATTGATTGGCAGATATCGAAAGAGGTATAGCAACGTGGCATCAAATACATTATTTATTGCAAGGTAGGTTCTCGCTGGAAGGATTTGTGATGCCCTCGTGCACAAGGATGTCAAAGTTGACAGTTTGTTCAACACGGCGGCCTGACAAACCATGTGGCCTTCCGTGCCGCACTGCCCACCTGTTCTCTTTTAATTTAAGTGTACGCTAGGAGCGTGCAAAAAGGAAATACAGCACGGCATCATGTATACCAAACCAAAGAAATTTCTCTGGCTTACGTATTAAGTTCTGGTATCCGGGATTAGTAATGAGTACAAGAGCAAAAATCTTATACGTGTGACTTTATTTCAAGTAAAACTTAAAAGGCAGATATACACATTTACGGAAAACTGAATGAGCATAAAAGAAAAAATGCACCATTCAAGAATATTTCATGGAATCGAAATACAGTGGGCAGAATTACGCTAAATACACGCATACAAAAGCGGGGAGTTTGATGGGCTTCAAATATGACCTGCGCTTTATCCATAGACTTGGATTACAATCTATTTACGCACCGGAAGTCGGCTGTATAGCCTCTTGCAGAGACTTTGTATCCGTACTCCGAAGGTCTTCGGTGATTGGGGCATCATAGATCACCTGCGTGCCCGAGACAGAGGATGGCAGCCCCGAAGGTGTAAACTTGAGCAGTCCCGTACGGGTCTTGTTGAAAAAGACATCCGACGGTAAGGCAGAGGCGGTTTCAATCCAAGTGGTACGGTAGAAGGGAGTCGGCTTGTTGGTCATGGCGCTGATCGTGGTGGCCGCTACAGTTAAGGGGGTCGCCTCGACTGGTACATGTGTGGGTGTCTTTGTAATTTCGGAAGTCGTATGGTGATCGTCACGGTGACGCTTTGAGACGGCGGGAGCCGGCGCGGGCGTTGTCTCATTGGGTGCCGTTGTGGTAGTTGATGCCGTCTGCGTCGTCTTCTTGTACTTGCGGTGGGTTGTCGGTCCATACAGGTTTTCGTAGCCGGGGTAGGCTTCTGCGAGAATATTATAGGGATATGGCAATCCCGTGCTAGCCGTTTGCTTGGTAAGCGGATTGTCTGTTTTCAAGGTGAACTCTGGTGCTACAGGCTGGAAGAAGGGATTGTTGGCGAAAGGGTTTGTCAAGGGTACGAACCCGCCGGTCGGTTGCGGGGTATTGGCGCCGGCAGGCGGAGGTGCTTGTTGAAAAGCCAGTGCACCTGCGGCCGGTTGCTGCCCCAAAGCTTGCTGTTGAAGGACCGGTGCGCCCGCGACTGGCTGATATCCAGGGGCCGGTCCAGCAATATTTGCCGAATTCTGGCCATGAAGAGGCACACCTTGCTGCACAGGAGCCATATCCGCAGGGAATATGTAATGGTTTCCATTTGGCGAGGCACCTTGTGGTACAGAGTTGGGTGATGCTGGCGCTGCTTGCTGCGCGACAGCGTACGCGAGGAAGAAAAGCGCATAGAGGAGAGAGAGAGAGATGCAATGGACTTGTTCGGTCATCGTTTTGACGATTGTGTTTCGATGAAATTCTAGGAAGGTGAATGAATATTTCGAACGGCCTCGCACCTTATTGGTAGGTCGGGGAGGAAGCTTTAAATATGCGTTGATGTTCTTTGACGATTCGTTGATGTTCTTTGACGATTTACCCAAATGCTTTTAATGCATCATAGTATATTATATATCAGCTCCCTTGGACACACGCCGAGATCTTTCATCAACTTTTGCTAAGAGGCTCTGTTGTCAAGTATCATGTTATAATATAATATTAAAGTATCAATGACCAACGCATATGATAAAGTACTACATCTACCAAAATTTCATAGTTTTTTATGACGAAATGGTTACAGGAATGCCACGCGATGATTATTACGGGTATGGACCAGTTCATTAATGGGATCCTTCAACTGACTCTCGCCGAAATCTTGTAGAATTATTAAAGACAGCCTACACAAGAAATCCATACCTAACCTATCAACCCGCTTACTCCAGGCGTATGATGGAATGGCGAGCCCGACCATCTAGTGTTCATCAGGTGAAGTGTTGTGCAGAGTTATTAACATATGTAGTCATCATGCATAGTGATCGATTGACTTTAAACTGATCTCTCCCCACTGTGAGAATAACGCCATTTGAAAGTTGATAAGTGAATACATTATTGTATATAGTAGGGTACATAAAAAAATAAAAAATGGTCGTCAATGATAAAATCATGATTGGCGTGCAGGTGTGGCTCCCACTGGTAGATTAGGAGGACATCAACAGATGTAGCATTTCTTTCTTTTAGGACTCATCGTTAACATCACGCGGATAATTTTCAAGGTGACGAAGCCCCTTATTTTGGCGACTAATCCTCTCCTAAGTATCTTCTAGCAATGTCCCAAATATAATAATTTTCTGAGAAACAAGCATGCCATGTCAGCTTATTTCAAGAATTGAAAATAAAAACACCACCTTAACCTCAGATAAAGCCGAAAAAAATAAAGTCACAAAGAGTTAAACATTTCCATTTGACTGGAGACGATGGCGTCCATATCTTATAGATCTTATAGTTCCTTACCTTCTTTAATTATTTGTCTCAGCGTCTCAGCGGTGTTAAATTCATTTTTAACCAGCTTAAATAGCTTACACGCTAAATAACACAGAAATTGAGAGGTCTAATTCTTTTTGTTAAACAATTTAATGTCTATTTGTATTAATCCAATAAAAAATATCTCTTAATAGTATGCAAATTTACCTTGTAATTTTTTTTTTTTAATTTTTAATTTATTTATTTTTAGTTAATTATGAATTATTATTATTATTACTATTATTATTATTTAAAAAAGAGACTTAAGACTACATTATTATTGCTTTAAAAGCTATTATTCCGCAAGGCCGAATCTCTGCGTAACATCAAAATGAACATAGTACAAACTGAGGTCCTTTATTTGCACAGAAAACTGCAATATTACAACTTGGTGATGGATTTTGTCTCAGTCCTTGAAATAGAGAGACAGCTCCTCAACTAATCATATTCACAAGGAGGGTTCCTTAAACGGGAGCACCGCGTTATAGGACGGTGCCGGGTGACGAATATGTCACCATAAATAATATAAATAATGTACTCTTCAAGGCTTACCTAGGCCGGCCAGCTTCATTTGTCAACCATCCGTTGATTGTCGTTTGTAGGGTTTATATGCATTTTTATCTGCTAAATGAAATTTAAATCTCTCTCTGTCATTTTGTATGCCTCAATTTATCTGCATATTTATTATTTTCAAATAAAACAACGCCAAGCGCACCTTCGGCGAGGTTATAGTATTGTGAATAACAAAGCCTCGAATATTGAGACTTTTTATTATTTATTTATTTAGCCGCCAGACCCGGAATTTCAAAAGACGGTTGACCGTGCGAAAGTCGTCATCCAACCCTTGCATAAACGACGGACATTTATCTCTTCTTTTTTTTTTTTTTTTTTTTTTTTTTTTTTTTTTTTTTTTTTTTTTTTTTTTTTTTTTTTTTTTTTTTTTTTTTTTTTT
>RBNK01000761.1:0-20817 GCA_003990785.1 Endogone sp. FLAS-F59071
CTTTTTTCAATAAGCTAATCAGATCTATCACTGAAACAGATAATAAGATGTTATGTATAGAGGTGAAGACTTCTTAACTTGAGTTTAAGTAATGAGTCAAAGAACAGCTTATAGCTTCATCCAGCTATATTGTCAGTCTTCAAGATATCTAAAAAGTCTCTTAATTTGGCTAGAGCCTGCTTGGTTGTACTTTAAGTAATTCTAGATAAGTAAGAGGAACCAGCTATAGAATCAGAAGAAGAATCAACAGGCCAATATGAAATCATTTTAGGTTGAAAATATTTTACTTGAAAAGTATTATATATATATCATTAGGAAACTATTTTCAGTTTATAGTCTATGACTAGTATCTATACTTGTAGGCTGTTCACAGGCTGTTCACAGGCTGTTTGCAGGCTGTTCTAGCTAGTTTGTAGTTTATAATATTGTTCTAGAGGTGTTTGAGGTTTGTGATATTGTTCTAGTAGAGTTCTAGGGTAGTTTATAGCTATTTGCCAATAATAGTTTATAGTCTATGACTAGTATCCATATCCATAGCTATTTTGTTTATAGCTCTTAGTAAAATAGTTTGCAGCTCTTAGTAAAATAGTTTGTAGATTAATTAACTATTTTTCAGATAATATTGAGTGTTACCCAAAATTACTAGTTAAATTGCTTTTAAATAAGAAAGAGTTATTGCTTATGAGGTTTTTTCTAGAATTCTTTTAAGGATAGCCTATGTAATCATGCAAGATATAGAAATTGTTGAAATTATTAGCTTATTATATCTCTCTCTCCCATTATCAACAATCAATTGTATGTTACTCAATTGTGGCTTAGACAATCTTTATTTGTATTGACCAATCATATATTAGCATTAATAAATACATGCATATTTGGCTTTATGAGCCAGTGCGCTCTTTACCCCAAACATACATTCAAAGATCAAATTTCAACAGGTTATGAGCCTCGAGCCGCTTGAATTGCAGCTCAATAACCTAAGATCTATGCAATCATAGCAATTACAACTGCAATTACAGTAAGTGTTTATTTAACATTATAAACAATATGTCAAACAATGTAATAAACAACACGATAAATGACACCATGATAAAGCAACATGATAAACAACACATAACAACATAGCATTCAACAATACGACACAATGAAATGGACAACCTATACACATCATCATCAGCAACAAGATTGATAAGATTGCGGTCTAAATCAAAAACAGACAACAGATATCAAACCCTTGATAACAATGAAGAATTGGATGGCAACCATCAGAGCAATATAGGATTTAGCCTTGATTGACAGGAACAGATGGCTACAACAATCAGAAATCAGGAAGATAAATTAGACACACTGGTAACCCTATTGGGTGAATTGATAGCAAAAATCGATAAAACAAATGTATCACCCAGCATGCCAACCAATCAGAATGCAGCTACAGAAGGCAATACACTACAAATACAAACACAATCACTATCACCAACAACATCAACAAAGCTTAATGATCTGGCGAAGGAGTATCTGAGATCGATCAACAAATTCAATGGGTCAGGAGGCACACCTAGATTATTTGATTACTTTGATGCCATAGAGCAATTTATCATCAGTGCCGATCTATCAGTACAAAAGGAGGAAGTCAACGCAGCAATCAGTAAAATTACAGGTAATACTAGAATGTGGCTACGGAGGTATGTGAACACATCAGGAGAATTTGATTCATGGAATGAGCTTAAAGAGGCTATGATACAAAAATACACACCAATGGAACAATTGTTACAAATGCACAATAAGCTTGCGATGATGAAGCAAAAGGGATCAATCAAAGATTATAATGACACATTTAACCAAATTATGGCGCAAATCGAAGACATGACCGATACAGAAGCTATACCATAATATCTCTAGGGTCTAAGCCCCAGATACTGAGAATTAATACTTGCACAGGAGAATATGCTAACAATGCTAGAAGCTTTACAACTCGCATGTATCAGGTTTAACCTGGATAGTAAGCAGAGGCGTGATGAGGCCCATGTGACAGATCAAGGCGGCTACCGAGGCAGCTACCAAGATAGTGGTCACAGCAACCAAGGCGGAAGTGCCGGACGAGGCCGAGACTATAACAACAATAACGGAAACAATCGAGGAGGTCATCATAATAACTGAGGTAGTGATCACAGAGCCCATTGAGGCAGGAATTTTCAGGGATACCCTTGGAAATGTTATGTCTATGAGGGAGAACATAGAATATTCCAATGCAACAAATTCAACGATTAGGTAAAAACAGAAAAAGAAAAGGCTAAACTGAGAGTCAAAGCAAATCTGGCAATTGGCACTATCATCAATTCAGGTGCCATGCAACATATGTTCAACCAATGGAAGATTTTTAAGATGGTGGCTGAGTACGATGGCTTGGTCACATATGCAGGGAATGAGAAGCTACATGCTACACACATTGGGACAATTGAGCTTGACGACAAGCTGAAATTATGGGACATTTTATATATTCCAGAAATCACCAGAAATTTAATATCTGTGCAGGCATTGACATGTGATGGAAATGACATAACCTTCAAAAGTAACAGATCAGTAATTAAAATTGATACAGATCATGAGGAAATCAAAATCGGATAAGCCAATAGCGACCTATTTTATTTATCGACATCACCAGAGCTAGAAGCAAACATCGCTGATTCCAAGATTGATGACTATACATTATGGTATCACCTGCTGGGCTATCCGGGCCAAAATACTCTGCAATCAATCAACAAATTTGTCACAGGGCTTGGAGATGTGTGGCTGTCGACTGGACAAATTGAAATATGTGCCGGGTATGAACATGTGAAGTCGCACCACAAGCCTTTCGGATATGTGAAAAATCAATCAATGGAGCCTATCGGAAGGGTGCACTCAGATCTATATGGGCCAATGCCTACGCCATCAGTCAATGGAGCGAAATATATATTAACATTCATCAATGATGCCACTCGCTACGTCACAACATATTTTATTGACAACAAAAGTGATACATTTGATTGATTCTGGGCATTCAAGGTATTCACCAAAATGCAATCGGGCTGAAAACTAAAGATTCTCTAGTCCAATGGAGGGGGAGAGTATGTAAACACCAAGATGTGCAAATTTTTAATCAAAAACGGAATTCATTATGAAATAACGACACCGGACATACCGCAACAAAATGGTGTCACCAAATAATATAACTGGACATTGATGGAGTCGATCCGGGCCATTAAAATCACTGCCGACATATCTGACGAACTTTGGGCTGAACTTGCCATAAGTGCTACATATTTATGCAACCGATTGCCAATGCGAGCCAATAAGGAGAGTGCTTCACCATTTGAATTATGGTACAGTCACAAGCCTGATATCAGTAACTTGCACATCATATGGGCTGACACATATATGTATATTCACAAAGGAAAAAGGTCAAAACTGATACCCCAATCCAAAAAGCTTAAAATGATTGGCTATCATGACGAAAAGAAGGTATACAGGCTCTGGGATCTAACCAATAGGAAGATAGAGATCAGCCGCGACATTATATTTGATGAATCTATTATATTAAAATCTCCAACAATCGTCAACCCAGAAGATCAAGAATATGTCATTGAAGCGATCATTAGAGAACACAAGATTGATGAAAAAAGGCAATATCTGGTTAAATAGCTAGGCTATGACGATGATGACGACAACACCTGAGAGCTAATCAAACAATTGATAGACACTGAAGCTCTACAAATTTGGCAAGATCACATGTTAGAAGCTAATTTAATTGAATCGACCGATGATCCAATGATCTACAAGGAAGCAATTTCTCTACCTGATGCAAAGCTTTGGTAGAAAGTGATCAATCAAGAGCTTAAATCACTTAAGAATAATGACACGTGGACAATTGTACCTGAGGTGCCTGTAGGATGCAAGCCAATTGGATGTAGATGGGTATTTAAAAAGAAGCTCAACACTGATGGATCAGTTGCCAGGTACAAGGCGAGATTAGTTGCCAAGGGATATTCATAACAGCAAGGAATTAATTATGATGAAACATTTGCTCCTGTGGCAAAATTCATATCGATCAGGGCACTTTTATCGATCGGTGCAGTCCTAAACTTAGAAATTCACCAGATGGATATAAAAACTGCATTCCTGAATGGCGATCTTGATGAGGAGATCTACATGATGGTACCTGAAGGAATTGACCAATCAGAGCTGTCACCAAGAGCTGTGTATAAGCTTAATCAATCATTGTATAAACTAAAGCAATCACCTCGTATGTAGAATCAGAAGATCAACAACTACCTCAGCCAATCAAATTTTACAAGACTACAATCAGATCACAGTATTTATCTAAGAAGAAGACAAGATGATCAATCGCTGATAATTATTGCCATATATGTCAATGATCTACTAATTCTGGCTGATTCAATGGAAATGATGAACAAATTCAAGGTAGAGCTTAGCAACGTATTTGATATGATGGACTGTGGTGAAATTAAACATTTTCTGGGTATTCGAGTCATGCGTGATTGAAAAACACACACAATCACAATTGATCAAAGTCACTTTGCTAATCAAATCATTACAAGGTTTAACATGACAGATGCCAAACCAATCAGTACACCCCTTGATCCATCTATCCAACTCAAAGCTGAAGGGGGAAAATCTGCAGACTAAAATCTATTTAAACAAATGATTGGTAGCATAATGTATCTGATGATCGGGATGAGACCTGATCTAGCTGCTGCTGTTAGCATCATCAGTCAATTTTCGGCCAATCCAATGCAAGAACATCACCATGCCCTCAAACGATTATTAAGATATATTAAAGGAACAGCCAATTATAAGCTGTGCCTTGGATGTAATCAGGATCTAAGACTGATCAGTTTCAGTGATGCCAACTGGGGAGGAGACATTAATACATGACAATCAACCATGGACTATATTTTCAACCTATCAGAGGGAGTTATCAGCTGATCAAGCAAGCACCAACCAACCATTGCCCTATCAACAACTGAAGCAGAATATATGGCATTAGCACATTCGACGAGAGAAGCTATTTGGCTACATACCCTATTGGATGAGCTAGGATATTTACAGAATTGTGTGACAACCTTATTTGAAGACAACCAATCAGCAATTACCCTTGCCAAAAACCCAATTAATCATGCTCGATCAAAGCATATTGACATTCAGCACCACTTTATTCAAGAGAAAGTTGAATCAAAGGTGATAGATATCATTTACATGGCAATAGATGAAATGATTGCTAATGCATTAACCAAGCCACTTGTGCGACCCAGACTTGAAATGTTGATCACAAAAATAGGCTTACATAACTAACTTTTATATTCTTTATCATGTCATTCTTATCACTCAAGTAGTATTTTACATATAGTTATTTGCAGTGAATGTACTTTATGGATGCCATTCGTGATGTACAGTTGAACATTTTATTTTTATTTTTATCAAGATATGTCAAGCAGGGGGAGTGTTGAAATTATTAGCTTATTATATCTCTCTCTCCCATCATCAATAATCAATTGTATGTCACTCAATTGTGGCTTAGATGATCTTTGTTTGTATCGACTAATCATATATTAGCATTAATAAATACATGCATATTTGGCTTCATAAGCCAGTGTGCTCTTTACCCCAAACACATATTCGAAGATCAAATTTCAACAGAAATCTGAAGCAATTCTTGGCTTAAGGGTATTTCCATATTATATATGTATACAACTCTAAATAACAATCATAATATATTGAAGGTAGTATTATATTATCTGAAGTCCCTCAACCTGCAGCCAAATAAGAATACAATATAGCAAATAATCACTATCTAGCTATAGTAATAGAAGTTGGTAACAGTCAGTATCTTAGTGCCTTATACTAACTGGCTAGAAAATATTTTTCTTTGTATACCCCAGTCTAAATATATTGTGATGGACTAAAATATATTAACGGCGAAATACTCGGAGTTGAGCAGGTATAGAAAATATATTTTTAGGGGTCTTAGCAGGTTATGCAGTAGCATCTTAAGAAGGGTATGTATCAGTGTAGGTGTTAACTAGCAAGAATTTAAGTGTGATCGATTGAATAAAGTGTATCTGTTAGAATCTCGAAACTATCTCAATTGCTTACTCCTTAAGTAAGGCTTCAATATCTCTTGGGTTGTCTGTTGTAAGCTTCCCTAGCTTGTTGCAGTCCGAATTTTATTGATAATTACGAGTGGAGTATTTATAAGAAATTACAAGGTGCTATATAGGCAGCTACCCAGGTTACTACTTGAATTTCTGATTGGCTCGGCTAAATATAAGGTACAAATTGATTGGCTAAGATATAATAAATGATATATCAGGTTATAATGTAATTGAGTGACAAAATAATATATCAGATCGAAATACTATTTTAGGTTATAGTATAATTGTAGATCTCAGTAACACTACAAGTTTCAGCAATGCTTCAAGTCTCAGTAATGCTTCAAGTCACAGTAATGCTTTAAGTCACAGTAACGCTTCAAGTCACATGACTGTGGTCTCACATGATCAAATTGTATGTCATTACAAAATGTTCTGTCACATCTCCTTCCTTTCTATAAGTTAGACTTTAAGGTACTATTCTAACTCAGAGAAATCCTTTTGTAACTGTTTTATCTCTTTCTCTAGCTCCTTCATGTCATTCTGTGTTAGTTGATTTAGTTGATGTGTACTGCACTGAAAGTGGTTCAAAGCACTAGGCTTGTGCTTGAATAGTTGATAAATTTGTTCAGCCATTTTTGCGGCATAGGCAGGGAGTGCTCCTTTGAGGGCTCATTGACAGATTTCTCTATTCTTCCGGTTCCAGATATGTTCTACTTCTTTATCCCAGAGTTGTGCGATTTGGTAGTATTCCTTCCATTTATTGATTCGTGCTAGGTGTTGCCTTCTTTGAATGTTATATACAATTGATCGAGTCTTCTGTAGGGTCGATCCTTCTATCTCCTCAAGGTCTTCCAGAGGTTCTATATGTCGGTAGGCCTCGATCAGGCTGACTCAGACTTCATGGAAGTTGTTCCAATAGGGCATGATATTTCTTGAGGCAGTTTCAGTGGACAGTATAGAGTAAGATCGTTCCTGTCATTCTTCACAGCTGATATATTATTCCTTTTATACTTGCGATATAGTATGGTCCTTCCCACTTCAGGTCTAATTTTGCTGACCATGAAGACTCTACTATATTCTGGTATAGTAAGACTTGGTCACCAATATTCAATCTCTCAGTTTCCTTGTATTCCTTATCATAATTCTTCTTTTGGCGATCTTGTGCAATGGCAATAAATTCTCTCACCTTGTTTTAGACATTGTGTAATTCTTGGATTTCCTTTGTCACACGATGCTCGATTTGTGTTTCCCAGGAGGTGTAGCTGGGTTCCGGGGTAATCATTACTTAATCTACCAGCTGATGAGCTTTTCTTCCATAAGCGAGCTCAAAAGGGGTGAACTTTATTGTTTCTTGTTTCATTGTTCATAGTGCAAATAAGGCAGAAGGTAGGTACAAGTCCCAATCTCCTCCTTGTGATTGTACTACTTTAGCAATCGTGTTCTTGATGGTTTGATTCATTCATTTGGTGAGTCCATTTCCTTGAGGGTAGTAGGCAGTAGTCTTTATCTGGTGGATCCCAAAGTGTTGCGTCAATATCTGCATAAATTTATTAACGAATTCAGTTCCTTGATCAGAGGTCATTCCATAAGGTATTCCATGATGGCAGATAATATCTTCATAGATAAAGGGTACAATATTAAGGGCATCTGCAAGGGGCAAGGCTCTTACTTCGGGGTACTTAGTCAGGTAATCTACTGCTACAACAATGTATCGATTTCCTCTAAGTGTTCTTGATAGCGGTCCAACAATGTCTATTCCAATATGTTCGAAAGGTCCTCTAGGTACAATTAGTTGTAAGGTCTCGACTTCCTTTCCTCAGTGCCTCTTCTAGCAAGTGTCACATCTTCTGATATATTCTCTAATATCTTCGTACATGTTCTTCCAGTAATATTTTTCTGATAGTCGCTGATATGTGTTGTCTACGCCCATGTGTTCTGCCAGCTGATGATCATGAAAGGCCTGAAGTACCATCTGCTTTTTGTATTCGGGAACTACAAGTTGTATCTGTCCTCTATGCCATTGGTAAAGTATATTGTTCTTAATAAAATAGTTAAGTGCCATTGTCCGTATAAGCCATTGATTGTTTTCGTCTATTGTCCCAGTAAAGGTTAGGTTACTGAGGTAATCCAAATATCTGTTATAGAGTTTAGTGTCCATTGGGTAGGTATATTCTTTTTGGTTCGGGATGTCGATCTCGGATAAATTGGGGTAGGTGTGAGAGGGTGTCCACATTCTGATGATTCTGTCCTTTTCTATATTGCATTATAAAGTCATATTCCTGCAGTATAGCTAGCCATCATGCATATATTCCTGTCAGATTTGGTTTGTTCCAAAGCCATTTGAGGGCTGAGTGATCTGTTATCAGGGTGAACTGTTTTCCAATCAGGAAGTGGCGGAAGTGTTGTACAGCCCAAATGACTGCTACGTATTCTAGCTGAGTAGCTCCATAGAAAGGTTCTGCTCCATGGGTGGCTCGTCCTGCATAAGCAATACATGTTCTCTATCTTTGTCATCTTGTGCCAGGATTACTCTGAGTCCGAATAACAATGCATCCGTATACAGCTTGAATACTTTTGTAAGATCCGGTCTTACCATAACTGGTGCGTGGGTAAGTGCTTCCTTGATCAGGTTAAAGGCAGTTTGTGCAGCTGACATCTATTCCCATGCTCTTTCTTTTCTTTGCAACATGTGCAGGGGTGTGGCAATTTCTGAGTAACCAGAGATAAACCTTTTATAGAACTGGACCAGTCCTAAAAATCCTCGTAAGGCCATCTTATCTTGCAGAGTTGGAAAGGCTTTGACGATTTTGGTCTTCTTTGGGTCTGGGCAGATTTCTCCTCCATCAATTATAAATCTAAAGTATTTGATTTTCTTCTGTTCAAAGTAGCATTTTGTTGACTTGATCCTTAATCTGTGTTTTCTGAGTCATTCAAATACTTCCTTCAGGATCACCATGTGTTCTGTGAAGTTCTCTACATAGATGTTGATGTCATCAATGTATACAATCACTCCATATCCAATCAAATCATAGAAGATCTCATTCATTGCAGCCTGGAAGGTGGCGGGTGCATTGCAAAGTCCAAAGGACATTCTTGTGAATTCATACTGTTCGAATGGTGTAACAAATGCTGATTTCTCCTGTGCTTCAGGCGTCATTTCAATCTGATTATATCCTGCTCATAGATCTAAGGTCGAATAGATTTGCGCCTTTTTCAATATGTTTTGTAAGTCTTCTAAGTGCGGAATTAGATATGCATGCTTCTTGGTGACTGAGTTCAATTTGCAGTAATCAATAACCATTCTTTGTCCATCTTTCTTTGGTACTATGCTGATAGGTGATGCCCAAGGACTTTTTGATCGTACAATTACTCCTAACTCCAATAGCTCTTGAACATGCTTTCGTACAAAGTCATGATAGTTAGCTGGCAATCTGTAGGGTGCCTGTTTGATCAGTTTGGCATCTCCTGTGTCAATATGGTGTGTGAAGAAGGCTTGGTCTAGTAGGTCCTTGAAACTGATTGCGATAATATCCTCATACTCCTTCAGCAGGTCTTGTAACTACTTCTTCTAATTTGGTAACAGGTTTTCGTTGAGGGAGTAGATGTGCTTCTTGGCGTTTTTCTGGTCATCTAGTCTTTCCATTATCACATTTGCTTGTCCAGTCAATCCAAATCCTTTCCTTCCATGTCATGTTTCTTCTAAGTTTTCTACTTCTTTCAAAGGTTGCTGTTCACATTTGACGATCACCATCTGAGCAATTTGATCTTCTTGGTATACTTTGAATTAACTATGATTGTGGTTAACCAGGCTAACCTCAATTTCTCCCCTATAGTCCTTGTCTATTAATCCAGAGAAGGCTCCTATTCCAGAATTATAATAGAGTCCACTTTTTGCCCATACTTGTATACATTGTCCGGGTGGTAGGGTGATAGCGATTCCAGTTTTTATGAAGGCTAATGATTTTGGTTCCAAGATGCAGTCTTCATCTGCATATAGGTCATAACCTGCAGCTCCTTCAGTTTTCCTCCTTAGTATGATTACACTTTCTGTCAGTTTCTTGACTCGAGTTGCTGTATCCTTTTCTTCAACTGTAAATACTTCTTAAAAGGTAGGGATATTTGGTTCCTTCTACTGTTTATGAGTTGTATCCTGAGGTAGGTTCTGCCACAAGTCCTTCCACCACCAATAGTACATGCTGATTCATTCATCAGGGTGAATTATTTCTTCAAGTGCGATAATTTCTTCTTCTGAGTCTGAGTCACTTTCTTCGATTAGAGTAGGTCCATCATCTTCATCATCTTCCTGGAATAAGGCTCTGACTTCGATAGGTGTTTAAGTAGTGTAAACTTCATTGCTCCATTCCTCAGGTACTTCCTCATCTTTATTCTCTTCAGGTACCGTCTGTTCTTGTTCCTGATCATAATGTTCCTTCCAAGTTCTATAGTAATTGATATCGTATAGGTCGTCTGGATACCTGACCCAGTTTTCGCATTCCCAAAGGTCATAAGGGTTGACTTTATCCTAGTAGCATCCTTGTAGGTAGATGTTGCGATTTCCCTAGAGATGTTCTTTGCTGATGTGTCTGATATTCATCTAAAAGTAGTCCCATACTTCTTCAGTATTGTCTGCAAATGGGTGAGGGTTCCTTCTACTATATGGTCCATGATTCATTGAGGGTGGAGTCCTTTGGTGGGTCTGCGACAATCTTGGTTTCTTGATCTTCTTCTCCATTGATAAGTGCATCTCCAAAGTGTCTTGGTAAGGTATCAACTTTGTATCACTGCAAGTGCACATCATCTTGGCACAATAGATGCATTGCTCACAGAATGGGCATCTAGTATTCCTCATGTTGTATTCAATCAATTGGTTCTTTTCCAGAGGCGTCAGGTGGCGATATTCACTATAGATCACCACGTTTGCTTCTTCTTCCACCATGTTGAGGTGCACCTGTCCAGGGGTTACTTCTTCATCTGTGTTGCTTTCGTCTTCCAGTCTCTGAGTGAGTTTTGGTACTACTCCTTTCTAAATATCTAGAGGTATGCTGAATTTTCTTCCATAGTTGACGAAGATTAACCTTTGTACATCCAAGTCAATTCTTGCTTTAGCTTTCTTCAACCAGCTATTGCCCAAGACAGCATTGTAGGATTGTGCATCAGTGACCACCATTCTGATGGGAATTATTTCTGTTCTAAACTGGACTGGTACTTCTCGGAGTACTCCTAAGGATATACTGCTCTTTCCACTTGCAATGACTAAGGTAGAGGTGGCGGGTTCATCAATATCCCATCCCAGGTGATCTAGGAAATGCTTGGCGATAATGCTGACTCCTGCTCCAGTATTGATAATAACTGAGCATGCTAATCCTCCAATGTTACATTGTGCATAGGCAGATGAGGTATAGGTTCACTTCTCTTGTTCTTTGGCAGTATTAACTTCTTCAAATCGGATGGTTAGTTTGGTTTCCGTAATCTGAGTCTTCACCTTCTACTTTGTCGATGGTGTGATCTGGAAGAGTTTTTTAAAGGTAATGTTGGCTTTTTGACTGGCAATGTCCTGCCACGGGTCATACTCGAATTCTCTAACCCTCCTAGGCTTCTTCTCCTTGTTTTCTTCCTGATCTGTCATTTCTTCATCTCTGGTGGTCAAAGTAACTGTCTTGCCAGGTTACATTATTTGTTTGAAGGCTTTATCCCATTGGTCCTTATTCAACTGTTGTCTTTGTATTGGCTTCTTAGGCTTTTCAATGACAACCTCCAGTTCCTGGGTCAGCTTCTTTCTTGGGTAGGGAGTCTTCCTAGTGGTAGTATAGCTAACTGCTTTAACAGGGTAGGCTTCCAGGTATTCTTTGCCAAATTCTTCATCTTCTTCTTCGATTTCTTGCACTATGTTGGCATGGTCAGCCTTCTTTTCTTCCTCTCTCTCCCATCCTTTTTTCCAACTTCTAGTTCAGCAATCCTTGGCAAAGTGACCCTGTCTTCCACAGAGAAAACAATTTATTTCGGTTTTGTTGCGTTCTTCGGCTATGAAGGTTTCTCTTGGTTGTCTATTCTGGTGGATCACCTTAGCTTCAAGATCGGCTATGTGTGCTGTTATTTCTGAGAACATCTTGATAATCTTCTCCATTTCATCCTCATGAGTTGTCTTTCCTATTTTTGCTATGACTGTCAGTTTAATAGTGTCCTCCTTAGGTAGTTTGGCTGATGCAGATACCATTTGAACTATGGGAATTCCAGTGCTGAATTTTCTGCGTAAGTCTTGTGGTAACTTGTCATATAGGGATGCCAAATGTCCTGCTTCGGTGTCCCAAAAGGCTTGTGCTATCCTAACTTTCTTCTCCATTCTTCGAGGGCCAAACCTCTTGATATGGCGCTGAAGATCTATGGGTAAGCCATTCATAAACACCATTTCTCATACAACTGGGCTGGTTTCTCCACAGAGTTACATGTACTGATCGATGGTGGTAACCCAGTCTTCTGGGCACTGGTTGATCGATATCTTCATGTTAAATAGCTGTTCTTTGATCGATTCTCGTTTCTGTTTGGTGAAATACTTTTCCTCTAACCATGCTCTTGTAACATCCCAATGAGCAGTGGCTAATACTGTGGCAGGAGGGTTATTTCCAGCTGCTGCTGTAGCTGCAAAGAGTAATCCTCCTAGTCTAGTAGCTGCTATATCTGTTAAGGCCACCCAGTATACTTCTCTTGCAGGTCCTCTGAGTTGGGCAGCCAGAATAGGGATCCATTGAGTGCTGACCATTCCTTTAGCTGCAAAGTAGCTTTCCAAATCATCTAGGAATTCTCGGACATATTCCTTAGTATATCCATAAAAGGTAGGTAGTCTATCTGCTATGGTTTTTTCGTCCTCTTGAAGTCTTCTCCTAGGTAGTTGTAGTAATGCAGGTGGTGGTAGTGGTAGTGCCATTCTTGCTTTTGTCTTCCACTATGGGTTTCAGCAAGTTCGGTTATGCAATATAGATAATAAATCGGTTGAGGTGTCAATTGATTTTCTGCCAGTTGGCACCAATTGTGACGGACTAAAATATATTAATGGCAAAATACTCGGAGTTGAGCAGGTGCAGAAAATATGTTTTTAGGGGTCTTAGCGGGTTATGCAGTAGTGTCTTAAGAAGGGTATGCATTGGTGTAGGTGTTAACTAGTAAGAATTTAAGTGTGATTGATTGAATAAAGTATATCTGTTAGAATCTCGAAACTATCTCAATTGCTTACTCCTTAAGTAAGGCTTCAATATCTCTTGGATTGTCTGTTGTAAGCTTCCCTAGCTTGTTGCAGTCTGAATTTTATTGATAATTGCAAGTGGGGTATTTATAAGAAATTACAAGGTGCTATATGGGCAGCTACCCAGGTTACTACTTGAATTTCTGATTGGCTCGGCTAAATATAAGGTACAAATTGATTGGCTAAGATATAATAAATAATATATTAGGTTATAATGTAATTGGGTGACAAAATAATATATCAGATCGAAATACTATTTTAGGTTATAGTGTGATTGTGGATCTCAGTAATACTACAAGTTTTAGCAATGCTTCAAGTCTCAGTAACGCTTCAAGTCACAGTAATGCTTCAAGTTACAGTAATGCTTCAAGTCACATGACTGTGGTCTCACATGATCAAATTGTATGTTGTCACAAAATGTTCTGTCACAATATCTAATAATTAAACTTTATCCTTACTGATTAGATAGTACAAAAGTAATGATTACTTTACAATTCCTTTATATAAACCTAACCCTAATAAGACCAGATGCTGTTATATCATTTAGGATAGCACCTCTTCCTCATAGAGCAAAAACTTTTCCTCAAGCAAAAGATATTTTAGTAGATATTATTACTGGTTTACTAGGGTGGTGACCCTTTATACAATGTCATTAGAATTCTAGCCTACTATATAAATCTTCCTGTAGCCTATCTTTTTAACTATAATCCAGCTAGTATTCCTACTGGATTAGCTGCTGGCTCTAATTTGATATACTAATAATTATATTGATTTACAGTTATTTATTATAATTAATATTAATTTATTTTTACTTTTAATATATTCTTAATCACAAAACATAGTTAGTAGATAATAGGAGTGTATTGTGATAACTGTTTTTTTTTTTTTTTAAGTTGGATTTGCATATTTTATAATATTGTTCAGGTTTGTAGCTTTGCTATTAGGTGCCCATTTGCTTAGCCATTTAATATAAGTAGTATAAATATAAAAAAGAGCTCTTTTTCTTTCTTTTATTTGACTTTTGCAATGCAAATTAAAGAAATAAAATAATATGTTGAGTGGTTAAAGAGATTCATATAGATATTAGATTTTTTTATTTTTTTTGTTTGTACAAAATGAGTAAAGTTAATATTATGAACAATAACCTGCAGCCTCTAGCAAGATACTACCTTCAGGGGACTTAATCTCTAGTATGTTCACAGACTATATAAGCTCAAAGAACTGGAAGTATAATGAATCATCATTATGAATAGTAAGGCAGACACAACCTAGCTGAGGCAGGAGTAAAGAAGAGTAATGTACAAAGGCATGATGGAAACCAGTGAGTTGGGGTGAGAGAACTAGAGGTAAGAGAGCTAGAGGTAAGTAGAATAAAAATAGTTGGGTTGGTCAAATTTTAGTGATTATCTAGATGAGAGCCAGCAGTGGAGGTGGGAGTAGGTTATATATGAGCAGCCCAGACTGATTGAACTTATGTCATAATGATTTTTTTTTTTCAATTTCTTTTCTCTTTTGCAAATATTTTTACTCCCTCTCTTTCCCTTCACCATGTCCCTCTCTTTCTATTTTATTTATATAAGTCTGAATTTTCAAATCAATGAACCATCTCAAAGCTAAGAGAATAAATAATAAATATCATTTAAAAGTAAGATACCATGACTTCATAGTGTAGTCAGATATCATGGCTTGATAATCACATCTGCCCAACATGCAGACAATTGCCAGTTCAACTCTAGCTGAAGTCATAATTTTCATCAATACTCCATTTGGGAGTGTTTAGCATACCTAAGATCTAGGAAAAATGATTCGACAGAAGAAAAGTGATACAAAAAGGCAAGAAGTTTCCAGTGGTCTGAAGTTTGATGAGTCAAGTCCAAAAAGCATGATTTTAACTATCACAAGAAATGTTGGCTCTCCCTTTTTTTTTTTGTATGGGTTTATTTCAAAGTGAGTCTAGTTTTTAGTCTCCTCATTTGAGCAAGACATTATGGTGCATTTGTCTAAATGCATTTACATGTATTAAAAAGAGGGAAAAGAAAAGGGGGAAAAAAGGGAGTAAATGTTTAGAGGACAACCAGCCAATGTTCAGGAAAACAAGCCATCGTCTCTTTTTCCTACAATCAACTCTGGGCCATTGATCAAAATATTCAATCTATTTGACGTAAAATCATTTTGTTGACAACGCTGAAAGCATTTTGCATTAGCCATCTCGCACAGATGACTTGATAAAAAAATTGATCTGCTTCAAGAGCGTGCATGCACAATTCCCCCGTTCTCACGATGACAGGCAGTAGAAGAGGACTTTGATGGAAGTCGTGGCCTTGGCCGTCTTGACTATGTTATCTATCTTCGAGCTCTTGCGCTTCTGGTGACCGAAGCCAAAATGACCGAAATGCGAAAGGGGGTTACTCAAAATCTCGTGCAGCTTCATACTGCTATGGAGGTATCTATAATTGTTACCGTTTATGCGCGATCTTACAACTATTTCACTTACACCTTCCGATTTGATTCTGTTATCCATTACTTTTTAGATACTTGGCAAGCGTAAGCGTGATGAGCCCAGCTTTGGCAATCTCAACGCTGTGTATGGGATAGTAACGACTGGGGTTGAGTGGCAATTCATCCGCTGGTCAGGTTCGCTAGAAAACCCCGACGTATGTATTTCTGAGCCATACCGTTGCTCCTTTACAGGAAATATGGAAGACGCCAAAAAGATAGTTTCTATTATTATCCGCATCATTCAATGGCAAGCCCGAGGCTTGACAATGCAAGTCCAGGCAGAAGACGAGGCAGAAGACGAGGCAGAAGACGAGGCAGAAGACGGCAATGAGGATGAGGACGAAAGGGCACCTCAACGCTCACGGCTAGCGGAGGATGGAGGAATGGAATAGGGGGGGGCTTGCCACTAGTTTGCATATTTTTCTTTTGTGTTGTTGAGCGGAAGATGGCTAATCTGCAAAGTAATTAAATTAGTTAATTTTCTTTCCAAGTTTTATTTTTTGATCAAGTTTATTTTGAAAATGAAGATACTAAAATCAAGCCACGATTGATGCTCACTGACTATACTTTATAAATGAAACCAATTGCTAATTCAACAAGACACGCTAGTTCGAGTACAAGCTATGAATATGAATGAGACGTTCAAACTGAAATTATTTTGTGAACTTCAATCTCCGAAGTGTTGTCATTGCACGAAGAGTGAGGCAAGACATGATCACAGGAATCCACTGAAACATTGTTCCATTTCATTTGAACAGTTTTCCGCAGTCCTTGTGGCTTGTAAGAAATAACACGTTGCGGGAATCCGGGTTCTGAGAGCTTCTGAGATCGGGAGTAACAGTTCGCAAACCTCCTTTTGTTCTACGGTTATTTGATTGTCTTCCCACGGTTGTCTTCCCGCGATATGGACTCGTTGATCCATACCTTATGACCTATACCTCATTGTGATCCTATTCTCTCCCACCAATTAATCTTTTGTCACTGGTTTCACCATGTCTTCCCCAACTTTATACTCTCTCCTTCTTTCTAATAACAACACCACTCCACCGTGCGATATGGACAGGTATGGCGACGCTAACGGGAATGAAGGAGACATATCAATCTACACGGTGACAATACGGCAGAGCCCCTCCGCGGGCCTAAGCTTTGGGGGCGACATCTCGAGACGGAGGCCCCTCGAGCCACCGCTCATTGCCCAGCTAGACATTCAAGATCAACATGGAAATGAAATTCAGTTGTAAGTAGCGCATGGGTAGACTTGATCATTCCTGTTTATCTGGCCATGCGTCGTGTCGCACGGCAACAAACAATATGACATGGACCTTCTTATTGAGCAACAACTTGTTCGGTTATGTATGTAGTTCGAATCTAACTGTCGAATCTAACCGAAGTCATAAATTTCAATTTTATTATCACTACCACCACACTCCGGCGGCAAGAAAAAGATATTTCCGGCCAAGAAATTATGGCACGTGCATTTATAAAAAAAGAAAAGAAAAGAAGAGCAATAGGATTTTGCACTACAAAGATTTCTCAGAAATATTTGAAAATGTCGCAGGACAACCGGTCTTTGTTCAGGAAAACAAGTTATCCGCTCTTTCCTACAATCAACTCTGGCCATCGAACGAAATATTCAATCTACTTGACGTAAAACTCAATGTTCCATGGCCTGTGCTCGTCGTTGATGAAGCAAACAGATTTATGAATCTCGTCCATTCGGAGGACAATTGTAGTCAGCTTCGGAAGCTCATTGACGAACCCGTTTGACAGCAACTGTAATTTCTTCTCGCGGTTGAAGAACTGAAAGTTGAGGCCGAGATAATTGTCGATTTTTCCATCATGGCGATGGCGTATGCCAATGGTCGAGATGCAAAAGGCAGGTGGTGTGAAGCGGTACACTACAACGGAATGACAGCCACTGGCTACATACATGGCTTATTAATAAAAAGTTGACTTCAGCCAGATTCGAACTGGAGTGTTAGACAGACGTGATAACCATTATTATCACGTCTGTGTCATGTAAAAATCACGTAAGAAACCATCGACTTCATGGTGTATTTGGTAATCACATCTGTCTAACACACGGTCGCCAGTTCGAACCTGGCTGAAGTTAAATTTTTTTTTTAATATTAGACTTGTATCATAAGAAAAGAATAACAAAGACTTTATTTTTGAATAAAACCTACAAGACGTAATTCTTTCATTATATCATCATAAGGCCACCTTTATGGCAGTCTCCTTGACTCTCGACCGACCGATGGATTTTCCTAAAACAGATGCTGAACGTTATACAGGTTTCACCGAAGAAAGCCATCTGACTTTAGGAAATTTCTAATCGCTCTCGCTGGTCCAACGTGGATTCGCTGCTTCGCCGGTAGATACATGGGAGCATGGAGAATCTAAGTAGATGGGTGTGAATCCGACATGGGGGAATCTAAGTGACATGGAGTGGCATGTGGAATGGTGTGGATGTATGGAAAGAGTGTGGAAGTATGGAAAGAGTTGCAGGAAAAAATTCTTTTTCTTTTATGCAGGACGGACGGACACACTATCATGTGATTAAAGTGGCGACATATCTCACTGAAGGTAGTGAACCGGAATATACCGAAACTGTGGGTAGAAAGAAGGAAAAAAAAAAAAAAAAAAAAAAAAAGTCTGATTGGTATCAAAAACGTCGCCATCTTTTTTCAGAATAATTAATTAAAATTATTTCACTGATTAAGGACTTTTGCATGGGTTCCAAAGTTCCAAAGTCAATGAATTTGTTTGTTGAATGTGTATTTGCGCCAAAAGCACGTGACTAGGCTTACTACTAATTTATTTTTTCCGACACGTTTTCCCGTTTTCCAACTCACACCACACACCTATTGATCATGAACGAACGAACAGGACCATCTTGACCCAAATTTCAACCCATCGTCCCTCCGAGTCGTTGACCTCAAAAAAATACTACAAGAGTATAACGTCTCCTTCCCGTCGACCGCCAGGAAACAGGACCTCATTGTTCTCTTCAACAAACATGTTGCCGCCAATGCACCACACACCACAATGTCTGGTCAGCCTCAAACGATAAACGTCCCAGGTAAGTCAGCCTTTTTGTAGCCTATCGCTTTGCTCCGCCTATATGCTCTCCTTCATTATTTAATCTTCCCTTCTCACATTTCTCCTGACAGATACTATGAAGCGGGAACTTTACGATAACCATTACAATCCTGAAACTGATTCCTGCATTATATGCGAAGAATTCTTCTTATGGGGCATAACTGCAGTGAATTTTTGGGAACACATCAAGGCCAAACATGAGGTAATAATTCAGTATTTTCAATGGTGGTTCCAGTTAGGAATCGTCCGGTGATATTTTTTTACGTGAGCTATGTCTTTGCTTTTTAACAATACATAAATACCATCAATGCATCTCTATTTCAAGGATTTGATTCCAAAGGATATTGGATCCGGAGGGATCCCCTCCGCAATTAGCATAGAAAGTAGCCCGGCGCGCATAGGGAACCTCGCGCCCCACAGAAGCGACCCTCAAAGTAGCTTGGCCGCCCAAAGCAACACAGCGATCCCAAGGAACTCAGCGCCGGTTATTATATCTTCCTATTTCTTTAATACTTGATACTTGACATCTTCCATATATAAATATTCGTACATTTTTTCTCTCATGACTTCATAGACACCTCGAGACGTGATTATGGAGACCGAGGAGGTAAAATTAACACCTTATTCTAGAGAAAGTAATATAGCTACAGCTTCAGCCCTGGGCTCTCTGCAAAAATTTCCTCATGTAAATTATTAACCTTGCAATATGAATTCATTGCTGTCAAAGCCAGACGAAAAAATGATTATCCCAGATCTCCCAAAATCCGTTCAAAAATGGAAATGTGGCCACGTTCTCGAATTTGTCAGAGCGAACTGAGACTACCTTGATATTGGTCAGCAACATATTGACATCTTAGATGAGCAAGAAGTCTCTGGCAAAGACTTTTTGAAGCTGACCTGCGAACGTTTGAAGGAGTATGGAATGTCAGGTGGACCTGCGATAAGAATTCTAGAGATAGTCGAGGAGTTGAAAAAAGAAAAAGGTATTATAGATAACAATGGTAAGTAGTTTGCGGTTCAATTTTAATTGCAATGTAGTACGTAATTGTGATATTGATGAAATATTAATGAATGATAACTTTGGTTGCTTTAATTGCTCATTCTCACCCTTTTATTTTCTACTTTGTGCTCTTCATACGTTCTTACTCTCATTGGACTTTTACAGAATCACAAGATATGTTACTTTACCATAAAGAAATAAGCTCCTTAGTCTACAGAGATATGAAAGGGGCAATACGTTGCCACTTCATTTACATTCTTTCGTTTAATTTCTACGTCGCACTTCTCCCCCATTTCTATTTACCTAATTTATGTCCTCTCATTATTTATTTTACGCTCACTCCTCTTCTTTCGTTCACTTCAATGTCAATAATTGAAACCGTTCGTCCATTCATTCACTCGTCCATCCATCCATGCGTCCGTTCATGCGTCCATCCGTCCGTCCGTCCGTCCGTCCATCCGTCCGTCCTGCATCCGTCCATCCGTCCGTCCTGCATCCGTCCATCCGTCCGTCCCACCATCCATTTGTTTGTTTGTTTGTTTGTATGGATTCGTCTTTGTTCATTTCTGTGAACAAGAAAGTAAAAAATATATATGTGCAAACGTGTTTGGTGTTTTAAATACATTGAAAAGAAAAGACTGTTTATTTTTCAATTCGGCGTTATCAATATGCCAATTGTGAGCTTGTACTAATTATTTATTGTTCAACCTTCATTTTCCACTATCTTCTCGCCATTTATCCCTCATCATCCATCGTGTTGTCTACTTATCAACCATCCGTCCATTCAACTTGATCGTCTGTCTATTGAACATATATGTTAACTCCCG
>RBNK01000762.1:0-20815 GCA_003990785.1 Endogone sp. FLAS-F59071
TTTTTTTTTTTTTTTTTTTTTTTTTTTTTACTTTCTCGCAGTAAAGACTTTTTGAATTGGTCCCTTTGCTATTTGAGGATTACGGCGCACAAAACGAATGGCCTTAAGGAAACCCCCATTTTCAATAAATATAATGTGGATCGATATTTGTGTTCATCTATTTGTGTTTAATAGGCTTGCATCACTTTGTCATGCTCTGATTCGTAATTAATTTAAGCGATCGTGCGACTTTTGAGGGTTACATGAAAGTCAATTTGATAAATGCAACGACAAATGTATTCGTTACAGTGCACCTTTCATAGGATAATTTAGGCAAGTTACCGTTATTATAATTTTTGCTTTCCTAAGCAAAGAATACACGTTTGAATCTCTTCACAATGTAATCGCAACCGTAAGGGTTAGCTAATTTGACGGGATGACCAAGGATGACTCTTCCAGACTATTAAAAATATATTTCATCGATAAGTCTTATTATTGAGAATTTCAGACGCAATGAAGATTAAACGGAGCCTTGGTGACATCACACAGTAATCATAGGTGATTTAACATAGAAAAGGCTGCTAAAAGAGCAGATCCTTACACTTGAGAGCTTAGAAATGGCATGATTACTTATGCATGATGGCTCAGATTTACAAGATATCACGTATAAAAGTCATGTAAAGAATATATTTCATGTAAAGGATATATTTTTAACCTAAAGCGAACTCTTTGCCTCTCTTAATTCCGAGATCTCTTCCACATTTCCGTTCGCTAACAACCACAACTACCACGTGTTACGCCAACAACAGTGGTCATGCCCAGCTGGTCCATCGCCGAGCTCGAGCTTCTTCGCAGTGGTGTCGCAGCAAAAAAATCCATGACCGAAATCTCCCAAGATATCTACGACAAGCTCGGGTCACAACGCACGGCCAAGGCTTGCTCTCAAGTCTGGTCAAGGAACAAGGAACCACGCGGGGAGTGGACAGATGATAAGGTTGAGCGGCTCAGAAATACACTCAAAGGAACTGGAACAACAGCACTGCGCAGAGCCTACTATTCAGGCATCAGAGATTTGGTGGGAGAGGAGTTGGCGGATATGACCTGGCAGCAAATAGAGGAAAAGTCCAAGGAATTAACGAGGGTGGAGATGCCTAGAAAGAAGATGAAAATGTAGATCAAATACAATAATAGTGTAGGAAAGAATTCCATTGCATTAAGTATTCATCCAGCCACCTGACTGCGTTTCTGTTGTGTCGTTGTGTCAAAATAAACCTCCCGGCGTCTTTGCCGAACAAAAGCTCCCCAACATTCCACGATTACGTTACTCCACCGCTTCGGCTCGTCGCAGAGCCGGGCGGCCTACCAACTTTGGTCAAAATATACAAAGCAAGCCTTCGTCAAACTTTCTGTGGTCGAAACTTCTTCCAGGTTTCATGGTTTTGTGGGTGATGATAACCTTTTATCGCCTCTTCCGTATCTTTGCATTGGGGAAAGACGCAAGTATTGGTGGATGGCTCTATCAGATTTTTTTTCAAAGTGAACTTCCGGAGGGAGATAGTGGTAAGAACAGATTACATAACTATTTCCTTGTTCTCCCAATGATCATCACTTAATTTGATTGCTTTATTAATTATTCAGGGGTCTCTCGAGTGGAACTGTAACACATACACACAAAATAGTCCTACCAGTTTGATTTTCCAGCTAAAGGTTACCCATTACTCAGTATGGGAAACAAAGCTGCTTGAATAATAGTATTGATTGGCTAATAATAATGGCCTTAAACATATTGAATTTGAGATACAATTACGAATTTGAGATAAAACTATGAAAATTACGCATAGATATATATAGAACGTCAAAAATAGAATAAATTGTTATAATAGTTTCTGTTTATCGTATGTGTTTAGTTTGTATAATATCAACCTATAGGGCTTTAGATAATTGCAGTACGTCTTCGAATTATTCAACGGGCTCATCGTTGCTAGGAGTATTCTCTTGTCTAGTCAATTCCCTACCATGAAAAAAAAAAAAAAAAAAAAAAAAAAAAAAAAAAAAAAAAAAAAAAAAAAAAAAAAAAAAAAAAACTGGTCAGTGTTGCTGATAACTTTGTTATCTATAACTTTGTTATCTGTAACCAGATTTTAATTGTAGACATACCTTTCATATTCTTGGCCCTTTGGCTTTATCTGAGCTTCTTTGGCGAGCGAACTAAGAGAGATTTTATACCGGCGTTTAAAGGCGTTGAACCAGCTCTCCGAAAACTTGAAATTGGTGAAAGTTCCGGGGAGCATATTCGTAAGAATTTTCGCTTGCGTACGAAACCATCTCGCATTCACGGTGCTGGCTTTGCCCTGCCTGCAAGTGTCGAGGAATTTCTCATGCAAGGCTTTCTCGAGGTCCGGATGAAAAGCTTTGCGGCCGCAACCGATTCTCTTGGAATGTTGCTTTGATGTCTGTGGATTTTGTACATTTAGTATATATATAAAGTCATTGAAGCTAAGGCGGTTCATATGAAACATTACCTTGATCAATGACTCGGCTCTGACCCAACGTTTGACAGTGTTCTTGTCAACCTTAAAATGCTTTGCCGTGGCATATTGATTTTCACCAATTTTGTAGAAGTAACCAATTACTTGCAACTTGAACTCGCGAGTGTAGGATTTGCGGTCTTTAGAAAGCATAGCGAATGAGTGTATATCTTTTCTTTCTTTCTTTTTTCTTTTTCTTTTTCTTTCTTGAAAGGGAGAGTGTGCTTAGAGAGAGTCTGTTTTGCAAGTAATGTCGTTTAACGGCCAGGATTGATTTTATTTTATACTTGAGATTTCCCTTTGAGATGAACTGCGCAACAGTGATTCTCACCCCCAGCAAATAATTGTGCGTTACAAAATGTTGAGAGCAATTATTAGACGGGCCAGTACAGCAATGAAGACCAGCCACTTTGTTATTGGGGGGTTATTATGTTATTTTTACCTATGCTTGTGGCTACAATGCAGGATGGGCGGGCTTGGTGCAAGGGGCAAATTGGACCCCTAAATCACCTAAATCATCCCGTGGTGACGTAATTATTGCAATTTGGGCACGCGTGTTTTCAGCCAAACGCGTCGCCAGTTTCCTAGACTGTCAATCATGCAGCCCTACAGCCTCCTCCCCGACGACGACGACGACGACGAAGCTATCGACTACACACTAGTCAAAACTTACGCATCTCTCGCCGCCGATCCGACTGCATCCTTCTCTCTGGGCTACTCGCGCCCTCTGTCCATTCAGCAACGCAGCCTTGTTCTTTCAAACAGTACCAGTAATATTACTCTTACGAATAGCACATTTTTCCGTTTGATCCTAAAAAAAGAAACCTTATTTATTTGATAATGTGCAATTTCTAGATGATAAAGATACGATCCCCGAGTCTCCTCCTTTCCGCAGCGTGGATAGGCATCTACGCAAAGTCTCCGCCAATGAATGCACTGTCGAACTGTATCCATATCATTCAGATCCAGCAATTTCGAGCTTTTCGTGGGACACTTCGCAAGGTGATGAGGACGAGGTGCACTTTGTCTTGGGCAGCCAAGAGAGCGCAGCTGGCGCTGGTACACAAGAAACACATTCCTCTCCTCGGGTCAGCCATGTGCGCAGCGATGAAACTGATATTGGCGACACGTCGACTGTATTTAGTTCTCCGCCACACAAAACCTCGTTTTATTCGCCAATGCCCAATTTGACATACACTCCACAAAGTGGTTCCTCTGAGCCTCAATGGATAGCGAACAGCCACAGACAAATTCCTGTTGTAGTCATTCCAACTTTGCATTCTACAAACACCACACCTCCTTCCACAATTCGCTTGCCTGCCGATACGATTTTGCCATTGCATACGCACTCCACATCTTTAGATACTGTTGGTGCTCTCGTGGCTCCATTATCTCTCGTTTCATCGTCCGCATCATCACAGCTCACGTCTTCATTGTTTTCTGCTGCACCTATACGCACCCTTCGCAGACGTCGTGATGTCCAGCTTCGCCCTTTTACGGTTGAAAAAGAGCGGTATCGTGCCAGTATCTCTAGAAACATCAGCGAACTTGCTGATCTGGACGAAGTGCGGGACGAGTCGCAGCATCACAGGCGCAAGAGAGGACGGAAGAGCGATTCGATGGAGTCTGATCACTACAGTGAAGACAGTCACAACTACGGAAATGTTTGCGACACTGACCAACGGCACCGGCCGCCAATGGAGGAACTAAAGGGCAAGGGCTCTTGGAATCCGGCACGGGGTGCGACCCATGATAGTGGTGAAATTGCCAATGTTCGCGGAAAGGAAAACCAGATGCCAGCTCGGACAAGTTCGCGGGAGGGCACTACGAAGGATTACGAACAAATGACGCAAACTGTTGATAGGCGCCAAAGTTCAAGAAAGAGAAATAACGATGGAATCGAACAAGATGACTCGGGAATCAGCGCCAACGTTGTAGAACCTCGCATACGACGTAGCAGGATCGTATATCGTGCATCGGTGTCTGGCTATCGGTCAGGTACCAAGAGGCCGACGACACGAGATACCAGTTCCATTACTTCAAGTTCACAGCCAATGGCATCGCCATCGATTCAGAATTACCACGCCTTAAACGGCAATAAATCCACTGGGGCATCACGTGTTGACGAGGAGCTATTAAAGTGGCGCGAAGAGTTGGAAAACGACGACGAACTTGATATAGCCAAGGAAATCGGCCCTTTGGTCTCCAAGCAACTCTCTCCTTCATCAATATCTGTTAGTGGGTTTCATTCGAACATGTCCGACACGGATGGACTTGACGAGGTTGCTTCTCCCTTTGCACAAGAGCGTATGAAAAAACAACATGGTGATCGATATTCTAACTGTTCTAACGACTTAAGTCAAGATAAAGAGTCCGATGACGATAATGCTATCACCATCTGTCCGACTCGACGGCGCATCGTGCAGTATCGTAACGGCCACAAGCGTGTGACAAAAGCGCGCGATGTGAACGCCAAGAGGCTCAAGGGCGCGCTGCCCGCGTCATTTGTCACTCTCAACAGAGACGCTCTGGACCGCGAAAGTCAAAACAATACCGAACACATTCCTTATCACCGATCGCGAACGCCATCGGATCAAGTATCCTCAGCGAGCAGATCGAGTTCCGCGAGTCCAGATATGCGCCTGCCATCACTGCCACCACCCTTGTCACACAGAGCAGGGAATGCATATAGCTCTCAAAATATTCTCGGTGACAGATCAAGAGATTTGCAGCTTACTTTGGCTTCGAACGATATTTTCACGGATGAAGAGAATGACGGTAGCCAATCCCAGGGAAGTGACAGGGAAGATTCGCCCAACTATATGGACACGATGCGCAGTCTGTCGCCGTCCTTGGCGAAATACCAAAGTGTTAATTCGAGTGACGAGGATGACGCTGATACCCCATGGGAAAGTGACCCGATTGATAGAATGGTAACGCGTCGAAGTACCGATACGACGAAGAGAAAATCTAGAGAGGTCAATGGTTTACGCAAAAACATTTCTCGAAATACGGCAGATAAGCTTTTGCGGAAACGGCCGTATTCTGAGCATTCGCGAAGACGACAATCAACAGTAACTATTGTTGGAAAAGACACACAAACAATTCTCGATAACGACGATCGGGTATTGACAAACTTGAGCGAATTGTCTCCAGACCACCAAAGCATTTCAGTCAGAGAAGCTAACTCTAATATTAAGTATATTAATAACGAGATTGTTCCTAATGATATGGCCAGGGATGATAGAATTTGGTTGGAGAGTGATACAGATAGTGCCGACAACAAAGGGCCACTGACATCCTCGCCGAAAGAGCCAACAGAATTACGTACAATGACTCGAGCTTTGTCAATGAAACTCAAATCGAAATCGAGGTTGAGGCCAAGGTCGAGCAACGGCCTTTTCAAACCACCACAACAGAAGTCTGTGAAGACGTTCTTCACAACCAATGTGCAAAGAAACAGAACGATTCGTCGAACGACAGTTATGAAACACAGCAGGAAGTCTTCCAGCATGTCGCATCAGCGGTTCAAATCCTCGGCTTCTCATGCTGGCAGGTTTGGCGAAACAGCAAGAAACTTACAGCCCAGGAATACGGAGGCAAATGAAACTGTCATTGATGGCACGACGGAAATTGGAAGCAATGGCCTTACTATGTCCGTGGTCCAACATACTACATTAACTTCACGGAAGCCGCGATGGGTATTTATGGACGATCCTCGTTCTTCTGGTCTGCCTGACCAGCAACAAGCTGAATGGGTCACGGCGATGATGAAAAGTCGTATAGATGCACAAGAAAAGATAGGCGCCATTTCGAGAAATGGAGTACTGAACAAGTTCAATACTCACATCGGCTTTTATAAGATCCACGACCTTGACAATAGAAATGTAGAGAGACGAGTTCACGACACCTTCGAAAATACTGAGCCGACTTCCTTGACAGATTTTGATAAGAACGAGTTTCCTGAAAATGCAGCAGGTGTCTCATGGATTGAGAAAGAGCATCGTTCGCTGAAACCGAGTCAGCACGTTGCTCTAGGTGATGGCAACGACGATTTGGAAATCGTGAGGAATAGCGTCGATCATGCTACACAGCTGAGGAACAAACGAAGACGAAAGCAGAGGAACCTATCACGGGTCGCTGATGTAGAGCATAGCCACACGATGATGTCCTTTGAGAAGCCACTACATGCCACATCAGAGCAGATACCCATGCGTGCCATTAAGCTCCATCAATCTTCATCGTCTCGGAGGCCTTTGGGGTATTCGGTGGATTCCAACTATGATTCCACTAAATTTAATCGGCCATCAGAACTTGTCCATCCACCTCTTCAAATAGGAAGTAGGACACCAAACCATAATGGAGGAACCTCGGAGCATCCGATTGGCCGGTTTTCTCTCTCCGATTTTCTCTCCCGTCAAAACGAATTGTCTGGCGATTTTGGAGTGTGCCCTATTCCAGGTGGAATCTACTTCAGACGCAACACATATATCGGTCGTGGATCTTTGAAGACATTAATTCGGCAACCGCACGCTCTTTATAGCCTTGCTGATGGAAACCAGATGGATTTATTCTCGGATATCGTAGGAAATGGAGTAATGCGGATTTTCGACTCGCAGATCACGTTGGCTACTTCGTGGCAAGAGATTACTAGTCTATTGCCGAAACTCTTTTATCAAGCGATGGACAATATAATGAGCATATTACAGTCTGAACGACGAAGTTTGAACGAAGCTTCGCAAAGCCACAAGGTAGACATAGAGGATTCGGTAAAGGAATCATTGGCGTTAGAATGCATAGCGGTTGTGGATTCTGTTACCACGTTCATCACATACCGAGTACCATTCCTGAGCGTTGCGGACAGGACAAAATTTAAAAGTGTTCTAGCGACTGAATGCGCCTGTTTATGGAGACGTTTTAAGGCAATGTTCGATTCGGATATCTTTTATCAGAATGGCAACCATTTGGATCAATTCCATAGCTATAGACTTGCTATTCGGTTGTGCTGCGGATTTGTCGATTGGGCAGCACGGCTATCGTTGATGGAATGTACCGTCGAGCATGAGGAGTTCTCGGTCTATTCTCAAAGCAAAGAACTAATGCGGTTATTGCTCAGGTCAGGAAGCACCGGTATCCAAAGATCTTTAAGAAGGAGCTTAATTGCGACGGTTGTTGAGGAAGCTCTTCTGGAGGGATGGGTTTTGTTGATCAATGTAATGGATCGCTACGCGTCGACATGGAGACTACGTGAAAACGGCTATGATGACCAGCATCCACCTGTCGAAGAATCTTCATTTTGGACAATCCTCAACGAATTAGTAGTTGAGAAACCTGTGGTTGACACAAACGATGACCCTTGGAGTCGTAGTGAGCAGGCTTGGAATCTCATGTTTGCCATTCTTCCGTTGTATCAATTTGATGTCAATGTCGACGGGGTATCAAATGCTCAACCCGATGGAATAGGAAATTGGAGCTTCGTTGAAAAACTGCTACGTGAGAGCTTTGTACCACCCGATGACGTGCGTTCCATGACGATAGCACAACAAATCGCTTACGATCGTTATGTCAAAGTCCTTTTCCACCGTTGTCATACACTTGTCTTGTCGTGGTCATGGCGGGCCGACAAAGAAATACTTAAACCTCTGTACAAATTTTTCGAGTGCAGGAAATTTAAAGATCTGCTCTTTGAAGAGGACGCTTCATTTCCAGAATTTTTCCAGAATTTTACAGGAGAGATACTTCCTGAAATTTCTTCCTCGGATACTTGTTTCCATATCCTTCTGAAGATTCTCTATATTACTTTCGATCGGGAATGTGCCGATATTAAGAGAATGGAAACGAACAGTTCGACGAAACGCGAGCAGGCACTTCGCAAACTTCTTTCACAACTATCGCCAACACATGTTATGACTCTGAAGGAATCTCCAGATGAGAATGCGGGTGGGATGGTCTTGTCACCTGGTGGCCATTCATATACATCCCTGGGAAATCAATACAACCTTATATTACTCATGGCCCACGCGATTCCGTCTGGCATTTGGCCACGTTCTATTACTCAGATGAAATCCTTTCTTAAGTTTGAAGATAGTGATTTAATTTCCCGGCGAATCTTTTTCGAAGCCTTTTCTTTGCTTGCGATCATCTACAAGCATCACGACGACCCTTTGCAAGACATTTTTGACTATATGAACGAAAAACTAATTTACATATGCACTGAATACTTGGAACGCGAGAGGGGACGCAATATCGCAGTCATACCGTCTCCATTTCATAATATTCGTAAAACTGATGGGACTTTAGACAAGTATATGAATGGACTGCAGACTCAAGAAGCACGCACCCAATTGGATAGTTCTCAAAAGGAGCTACTTCAGCTTATTGAGACTGTATTCATATACTATACCAAGATTCTTCAAGCGCCTGCTACAAAAGCTATGTCGACGATTTGGCCAGATGCGAGTTTCTTGAACCAAGGTGAGATCTTAAAACGCTGGCACGGGGTTTTCTATGTTTTAGTGATACAACATGAACGTAACTTTATTGCTATATTAATCTTTGAAGGGTGGAAGGTGATTCTGAATCCGGACGAAGCATTTCCACCAACAGCGCGATTACGTGTACTGAATTTTATCAACGATCTGTTTGCTACACGATCGCAAAAAACAACCGGTTTGTGCTCTATCTATTTTTCAAGCGCCGGTAAAAAAACCAGCTGATTTTGGGCTTTTATTCACAATGACTTTGGTTTGATTACAGTTATAACTAGTCAGATAATGGCTGATATTGTCGAGGATAGTCAAGATTCAGATGCCGCCCTGTTCGATAACTTCGACTATAGTGCTTTGAATGCCGAGCTCGCCCTTTTAGAGCAGGTTCCTTACACAAGCAAGCGCGATCAAGCTGATCGCCTTTTGGCTGAGGTTCGTACAATCATGATTTAGGCGTAGTGCTGAATGTTATGTATATCTTAGTTAATTGATCCTTTTTTCGGCAATTAGGCTGTCAATGCATGGCTTGCCGACTGCTTGAGGAACTTAATGACCCCGAATCTCAAACCAGGTTTGTCCTGTATTAGTTATGGGCAAATGAGCCAATTTGGTCGTTGCACAACTATTCGGTAACAGAATCCTACTCCCGATGATTAGAGTATCGGTATAACGAAAGATATGGGCTCAACGATAAACTTCTGAGTGTTACGGTTGAATGTTTCGCAGAATGCGCGTTAATACTGGTGGCACATAAAATGAGGGTAAGTTCTACGGGCTCCTAGAATGTCACGCGCAATGAATTCCCTCCTCACATTGATTTCCTGCTCATATATGTTATTTACTTGTGCAGTCATGGGACGATTACTTATTGTCACCTTGGATGCTGAAAGGCAACAAAGTACAGGAAAGGAAGATTCGTCTTCTCTTTATGAAAACTGTATCGGAAATGGACGCTGCTCCAATCCAGGTGTGTCCCGTGGTCGCTGAAAGTAAGATTGATGGCTTTGTTAGTAACTAATTTTACTGTTAAATTTTAGGCCTATGAAGATCAATTTCTTGCCGTTTGGTTCCAGACGATCGTCGAAACAAAAATTTCCTTCCAACACTTGTACACAAATGCCTTATTGAACCTTCCCAAGCCGCCTGACATCTTCTTCAATTTACCAGTAACTAGATCTAGAAGCAATATGAAATACAATCTGGACGAGTATGAGCTCAAGGAAATCCGACCAGCTCTCATCGCAGGTGCTTATAAGCAATATTTATTCGCATTTTGTGATCACAGCATCTTTGACTCCAACTTAAAATTCTTCACGTTCTTAGCTATACTGAGTAATATGGGTGATGGATTCCGAAAATGTAAAGCGGAAGCTCCACAGGACTCATGGATTTTGAAGAGAAAGTTTCAAGACTATCTTCGCCATCTTTTTGTCAGTCTCCGCGAAATTTATCAGGCATGGCAATCTTCTAGGACGTAATGTTATGTCAAAATCAACAATATTTTCACGGCGAATCGAGGATATAATACTGATTACGCTGTTCCATTTGCTGAACGCAGGAGGCAAGCATTGGGGATAGGATATCATTCGTTGGTATGACTCACACTATCATCGGGAACGTCATTGAACACTGTACGGATATCTGCTATCGGTCATTGTCTACCGAGGTGGAAATGCCAGAACTGCAGTATTTCTTATCAAAGTTCCCGTCTCCTGTCAGGTAGCAAATCTTTTGAACAGTTTAATGCAAGAATGCACAGCCTTAGACGCATCGCACTGACAAATCAATTAACACTCTACAAAGGCCCATATATATATCTCAGCGTTTGAGGCGGTTTGCCAAACTGAACTTTGGGGGTAATTCAGCTGTCGCCACCGATATGCTGAATTCTCTTCACGTACATCTGGAAGATGCCCTCAAGAAGCCGTATTCAGTTACCCGCATCAGCAAGCTTATAAAGGCATTGGCGGATGGGTTGCGGAATACTGCTACTAATTCTGATCGAGCAGGTGAATGGTATGCGCGCTCTCGCAATGCTATATATATATATTCGCGCCATTTTATGCCAACAATGTTAAAGATAATTGGCACAAATTGAATTACAGGAATTCTGTGGTGTCATCATTCCGAACCTGTGTCTGCTACAGCCTCTTGAGGAAATATATAATTCCATCTAAAGATGGTCCTCCATCACCGATTGCCGTACCAGCGTTTATGTTGATTCGCACGGTTTTGGAAACATTCTGTGACGACATTCCCCTTCTGGTTGACCAACTCGAAGGAATTCGAGGTATACAACAGGAAACAATGACTCTTTTCACTTCTTTCATGGAATGTCTACATAAACTTCTGGTAGGTTGCCGTTACTCTCACATCCAATTTCTAGCTTCGTTTTAAATTCTCGAAAATCATCTAATTCCTCGTCTAATTAATCTTCCCAATTTTCCATTCCAAATGTCTCAAGGATTTCCCGTCGGATTACGTGTGCAAGGCCTTGATGCAACATTTTGTCGCATCTATAGACTGTCTCGTTCGGCTAATTGCTCCTGTTAAAGTGGAACATCGAGATTTCTGTATGTAGATTTCCATTTTAATTTAATACATGTAGTTTGGTCGTTGCAATTTTCGGTAATTGAACATAAACATGAAATTGCTTAAACATTCTTGGAGTCCACTGTCGTGTACATCGGGCCATTCTCTGATTATTTATTTTTCGATTTGCCGGTCAAACATTACGAAATAGATCAACGCAACTCTGAATGGTCGATATGCTTTCACCGTATGCTAAGTGACATGTTTAATGCAACACTCGTCATGTTGACGACGAACGTTGGCGATTTTCCCGCTCTCGAACGGTATTCCAGTCAACTCAAGATATCTCAATCAAACCTTGTCATCGACTTCCCTGTCCATGTTCCCGAACGTCTGATGCAACTGAAAAATATATATTCAGTGCGAGATCGAAGCTCTCTCATTAGCTCTAGGCGAGATATTTGGAGTGAAGATGACAAAACAGAGGTATAATTATTTTAAGATTATAGTAGTTTTCAATATTGTTAAATCACCCATCGATGAATTAACCGTATGCGGTTGTGCTGCATTACACATAAAGATCGACGTGGGATTGTTTGACATAACCCTTAATTTCTGGCTTTCTGCTTCTGGGTTTGATGATCATGTTCATCAGTCAATCCTAAATGGATTGCCGGATATAACTCGCGCATTAGAATTGGCAGTGAAGTCAATTGGGTGCCAGCAGAAACTCAGGGTAGGACTACATTACTTTGTCAAATCGTGTATTCCAATGAGTAGGTCATCACCGTATAGTGACATCTCCATCCCGAATCTCCAATAGAATTTTTTGTCAGCTCTTGGTGGAGGTGAAGCTCAAATTGATGGATGCGAAGGCGCTGAGCCTCTTCATTTAGTTGAGCTAAATATGTCCTGGCAACATATATAATCTTAAATAAATTGTAAATACAATTAAAGCACATGTAATTATATTAGTAAACAAAGTAGATATATTTTAATTCTTCGTCTCTTACTCGTGAAAAATGAGATTGAGGCTGATTGTTGCAGATGACTTCAACCCAGTACAAGTTGCTATAGTGAATCGTGAATTAGAGGCCATTCGTTTTGTTGGTATCCAGCGATATTAAGGAACAGAAGATATGTATATTTTACAAAGGAGACGGGGAATGACAACAATGTGGATTCTGTACAAATCGATCTAAATATCATCACTGTATAAACAGTGAATCAAGCGAGAAGTATCAAACGAAAAAAGAAGATGCAAGACAAAAAAATTGAGACTGTCCCATCTATTACAAAATCACAAAATATGTACCATAACCGATGCCCCAGAAATCAGCAAAAGGATAGCAAACTACTCACATCATATCCACCAAAGGCCTATACAATCACACAAACAAAAAGAAAAAAAAAAAAAAAAAAAAAAAAAAAAAAAAAAAAAAAAAAAAAACACAAAACAAAAAAAAAAAAAAAAAAAAAAAAAAAAAAAAAAAAAAAAAAAAAAAAAAGAAAAGACTAACCCAAAAACCCGCAACGCGTGCAATGATAAAACAGAAAATTTGGCGAAAACTACAAAATACAGAAAGAGAAAGGGAAAAAAGCTAATAATTGAGACCATGTCATGTATCACCCTTTCTATCAACTACCATTGGTGATGATGATGCTGCCATCGACGATATTTCGCTCACACTACCACTCCCACAGATTGCAGCAGCGACAGGGTCACCGTGATTAAACGTCCCTTCTGGCGATAATGATGACGATAACTCTGCCTCTGCCACCGATCCAGACCCGGCTCTTAACCTGATTCTCCCGGTAATAATTGTTTGTCCGCGTGCCGCAGAAGCGATCCCGGATGCTTGAGATGACGCTGATCGGGATTCTTGAGGCTCACCAGCACCCCCAGGCCCTGACAAGAATGCTGTCGCCTTTTTAAGAGGCGTCAATGCGCGATTCGGATCTATCTTCAATAGTTTGCATGCGTATTCATAGCCCTTTCGCACTTCGGCTATTCGCTTCACCTTTTTCCCCTTTTTCACCTGCTCGAGTTTATGTCGGTCCAAATCCACATTCCCCAAAGGAGTAACGTCTTTGCGGTAGACCCAGCCCCTGTTATAGAGAGAATTTAGTAAAGCCAAGGAATCATAAGTCACTAAAGATGAAAGCGTTTAATAGAGGAAAATAATAACACATAGGATGACACATTACCACATATCCTTCTGTTCGACCTCAAAGAACTGAACCAGCAGTTGCTCTGGTGTCGCCCGTTTTCCATTAATCTCCTCCGAAACCTCAGGGTCGTCAGGATCATAGATCTGCCCGAACAGTAAAATGATACTTGGATCAGCTTAAATACTATACTTTTTGTAAAAAAGAAAAAAGAACTTGAACAGATACAAACCTTGGCCGGATGAGCGGGGAACCCAATGACTTTCGCCCATACAATGGAGTCTACCGGCAAATCAGGTAATTCTCCCATAATTCTCGACTTTTTCAAATCTTGAGTTGTTGCCTCATCCCGTTTTGCCACCGGCATTGATTGTACATAAGATACAGAGGCCTCCGACAGAGTTCGCTGACGTTTTCGCGCGGCGGCTGCAGGTGTTTCATCCTTAACCTGAACAATCTCTTCCAGTTGTGCCGTTGGAGATACCGCTGCTCCCGGTAAATTTGGCGCCTGGTGAAGAGTAACCCGCCGCCTTGTTCTCGTGCTGATCTCACCGTCCGGCATTACTTCCAACAATGCCTCGGTCGAAGGTGGTGGAGTTTCAGCTTCCGTATCTTCACTCTCCGTAAGGTAAACCCATCCTTTTGGCATGCGTTTAGGAAGATCTCCAGTAGCCTCGTGCTTAGCCTTCTTCTTAGGCGGTCGTCGAAAACCAGGACTACTATCCAAGTGCTCCGTCTCGTCTTCCACCTCTTCATGAACAATCATACTGCGTGTCTTCCGCCGGGGCATGACCTCTGGCGGCAGCTGCTGTGCTTTACGTTCCTCTCGTGCGAGGGCTTGCGCCTCCGCAGCTGCTTGCGCCTCAGCTTCCTTCCGTGCTGCTTCTTCTTCCTCAGGTCCAGGTATTAGCGTTAGGTTGTAGTGAAATATTTCTGGGTTTAGCTCAATGTCAAGTACGCCCGTTTCCGGTGAGACACCCAATCCTTCAAAGTCCGTCTTCGCTTTGTCCATTATATCCCTAGCTTGCTTTTGAATCCGCTGTGCTGCTTTATAATATGGCGTATCGGCTTTATTATACGTCATACAGTTCTGGAAGACGTAGTTGAGGTCCGTCTATAACGCCAAAAAATAAAAATAAAAATAAAATAAAATAGAGAAAAGGTCAGAAGCAGGCGGAATCGAAAAGATGATATATCACTGCGACTAGCACACTGAATTACCTCGAATTCCTCCATAGAGATATAGGAATGAGTATTCAGCTTTTCGGACATGGTATTAAAATCCATTGGATGCTGTATTACTTCATGATAGTCCGGTGCCATTTCCTTTGTCACAGGATCCTTAAAGTAATCCTTCTTGTCCAAACTGTATGCATATGCAAATATTAGATGTGAGATCACTTTGTTTTCATATAACATCTTTTCGAGCATCCCAACATAGATTGTATATTATAAATTACCTTATAATATCATCCAGTGCTGGTCGAAGTACATACTCCAGCGGAAACAAAATGATTTCCAAGTATCGCTTCTGGCGCCGCACCCGCTCGAGCTTCGCCTTTTCGCGTCGTGTCACTTGCTCAGAGAGTAATCGAACTTTCTCCAAGTCCGCACGTAGCCTCGTCATAGCCTAGCCAATTCGTTAAGAAGAAAATAAATACTACGTAGAGTAGATTAAATTGTCTGCAATGAAGATACTATACCGTATATCGATTTGCCTTTTCCACCTCAGTCTGCTTGTGTGCTGATGCTGACGCAGTCCAAGGCTGACATAGTTATCGAAGCCAGGATTTTAGGAGGGAGGAAGAGGTGTCAAAACTATATCAACACCTTCAGAAACTATAGATAATAATAATAATAACGCACCTCCAGATGCAATCGCTTGAGCAGTGGAGCACCTCTTCTTGATTCTCTCTTAAGAGACCAATATCTGCAAATCGTCGCAACTAATTGCGGCTTTTTCCGCAAATGCGCTAGCGATTTCAAGACCTTAATGGCCTCGAGCTTGCTCAGGATATATGCCGGGGCCAATGGAGCTCCTGCTGTATAATGTCGTTGATGCGCACGGGCGGCCTTGGAGCTCCTCGTCGATGAGAGAAGTTGTGCTTTGGTCCTTGATGACGCTGGTGTCACAGGGTTCGATTTGCCCGCCCGCCGCCGTTTGGAATGCGACTTGGACTGCCGCCGTGACTTCTTGTTCGAGGACCCATCTTCACCATCTCCCTGCTGGGATTCATCATCTTCGTTGTCGCCGTCCTCTTCCGAAGTAGGGACGTATTCTTCCTCTTCCGAGCTTTCTGCAGCAAATCTTGGGGTATCGCCAATCTCAAAAGCAGCCTGTGTGGCAGCAACGGAGGCTGCCACATCCACTTGTTCTTTGTATTCGCGCTACAAGCAATAAAACATTGCCGTTTAAAATTTTTAGTCAATGAATTGACCCAAATCGCAAATTCCACAACCACATTACATGGCGCAATGACCTACCGGAGTATGCTTATCGCAATAAGCCCTGAGTACTGCAGAGTCATAATGAGGGTTATGCGATTTCATCTTCATGTAGAGCTTCGCCTTGCGACCGCAAGTGACGTGGAACGCAGTAAAGCAGCTCTTGTTGTCACACTGAATACAAGCACCCATCTTCTTTTTGCAAATATAACAAATCTATGAAACGAGAACAAATTACAAACTGGGAAAAAATATATATATATAATCCACCACGAACTTTTTTTCTAACATATCTCTAAAAGCTTACCAGCCTCCACCGGCTTTTTGGTATTTTATCGATCTGATCGATAGGCTCCATATATACAGTATTGCTAAGCCCAACTTCGGGTATCCATATCGCACACAATAGATGCCCCCATTTGTTGGTATTGGTCTGCTTGAAAGCACCGCCTTCGTTAGGACAAAAGATACAAGACTGAATGATGAAACAAGAAAATTAGTTCAGCTAACACAAAAAAAAAGGACGCAGTCAGTGTTGCTTGATATTTGGTGCGTACCACTGGATTCTCGGGCGACACCATACACTTGCGGCATAGCCACTGGCCTTCCGGAATATAAGGTATCCCGTAACAATCTGTAAATTCATATCAAGTCAATTTCATGCCACCGTGCCAATCGATACGGAATCCTTCTTGAGCCAAACCCTTCAGTCACACAAAATCATAATATTTCACATAAATGTACCTTGATGCACGGCAAGATTGCAACCATCGCAAAACACAATGGCATTACTATTTTCACCTTCACCATCATCACAGACTGCACAGGCGGAATCTTCAGGCAAAATGGGTTCCTTGTCTTGTGGCTTTGGCAGATTCTTCACCTGCGTTTTGTCGACAAGAATAGTATTTGACATGTTAGCGTTTAACAAATTATAGTTTCTGATATTAAAAATTGCATTCTCTTCTATACGAGGCAACTTGAGTATATAAGCCATTCAGAAAAGTCCTCCCTCCGGTTGTTTCAATGACAACTTACCAAATCGAACCACTCCTTCTCTAGCATATCCATCAAACCCTCAAACAAGTCTGCTGTGATCTCACCCAAATCTTCCTTCTTACGCTCCAGATTTAACATTCGCAACCAGATCTCGTCTATATTGGAATCAAAAACGAATGGTAAGCGTTTTAATATGATAGTAACTTATGTTGCCAATGAAAAAGACTGTGCTGACCTTGCTCATCCATGTCATATTCTACCGTCTCATAGAGATCTTTTTCCGTTGGTTCTATGAAGAGTGCGAAAAAAAAACAAAAAAAAAACAAACAAACAAGGAATACACATACCAATGAGTACAAGAATGGCCTAAATCCCCTATATCGCCTATCTCGTTACTTCATTTCAGTTTCACGCATATGAATTCATTCACACATACATCCATCATAATAAACCACAGATATTCATTCCCTGCTTCACTTACTCCCATTTCGCAACTATATATATATATGCTTGCTATCTTCATACGTACCGATATATCGAATGTAATGATTCTCCGGCCTCTTGAACGTCCCCTCATCTTCCTCAACGTCCGCCAACACTCGCCTAAACGATGGCTTCGGCAATGCGGTTTCAGGCACCTTGGTCATCAAAGCCTCCCGAGTCACCATAGCCTTACTATTCACACGTCGACTCCCGCTCGTTCGATTACGTCGTGTCGAAAGTGCCTGCAAAGGATTATCATCGGGACGCCGCGAAAGTAGTTTCCTGAGCGGGCGTACGGTGTCGTGTACGGAGGACTGACTAGTACTGGAAAGTAAAGCGGGGTTCGAGGGCGTCGTAGTGAGAAGATGGTCGGCTTGAGCGCGATTGTCCTTACTCTCTGGCCCCGAGGTACTGTTGACAGTTGCTGTCTCATCCGCCGTACTTTTGTCGTCTGTATCTCTCACTTCGTCTTCTTCCTCATTGGCCGCAGATTTATCATCCGTATCTTTGTTATCATCCTCTTCCTCCTCCTCCTCGTCCTCCTCCTCCTCCTCCTCCTCTTCTTCCTCTTCTTCCATCTCCTCTGCTTCCTCTTCTTCCTCTTCTTCCTCATCCTCTACCTCCTGCTCCTCCTCTTCCTCCACTTCCTCCATTTCTTCCTCCACTTCTTCCTTCACTTCTCCCTCCATTTCTTCCTCCATTTCTTCCTCTACCTCTTGCTCCTCTACTTGTTCCTCTTCTTCTTCCTCCTCTTCCTTTTCCTCCTCTTCTTCATCTTCCTCCTCCTCTCTCTCTCTCCCTTCCTCCCCCTCTTCTCCTTCCTCCTCCTCCTGCTCCTCCTCCTCGTCCTCCTCCTCTCCTTCTTCCTCCTCTTCCTCTTCCTCCTCCTCCTCCTCCTCCTCCTCCTCCCCCCGCTCCTCTTCCTCCTCCTCCTCCTCTCCCTCCTCCTCATCCGCATCCGTCGCGCCATTCACCGAAGTCGTTGTACTGGGCTCGTCATCGTAATTTTTGACTGAATCCGTGTCTGATGTAACTGAGGTACGAGATATCTTGAGGTTTTCTGTCTCGTCACTTTCTTGATCCGTCTTGACGCTCTCTTGCATCTCGGCATCTGATTCGCTTTCTTCTTCATTAGATTCGTTCTCCTCTTCCTCGTCTGTCTCCATTTTCACCCCCGCTGAAGCGTTCCCACCCGCACGCTTACCATTCACACCGTTCCGGCGTTTAGTATCCTTCGACGATTTCCCCCGGCGCGGGATCAGGTTTTCTTTGTGTGCCTCGAGATCGCTATCGTTGTCAGACTGTTTCGTCTCTGTCACCTCCCCGTCATCCTCCTCCTCCTCCTCATCTTGGACAATGCGTCTTTTCTTCTGATGCACGCCATTTTTGGACTTGTGCGTCTCGGTAGCAACCTCCGCCCCAAGATGTTGACCTGCGCTCGAGTCCGAATCAACGTCCATTTTCATGCTGTCCCTTTGATCCTCAGTGTCTGCTTCATCCTCTTCGACGTCCTCGGATTCATTCTTCACTGACAACTCCGTATCGGCCTCTACTTTCTCCTTACCCGAATTCTGTTGCTTTATCCCCGCCAGCCCACCCACCCCCTCATCTGCCTTCCCTCCCTCCTGGTCATTCCCAACGTCCGATTCCGTCAAAAGCTTCAATGGCGCCGCAATATCCAGGTCTGGGAAAAATTCCTTGTATGACCTTTCTTCCCTCGGCTTCAGGTCCTCTTCCTTTGGGTGTGATGAGTGATGGCCTCCTCCATTCTTGTGCACGCGCGACGCGCCCGGAGTCTCATTCACTGAGTCGCGAGTTCTCCCACGCCCACGGCCCGTCCCGCGACCTCTCGTGCGCGACCGGTTCCGTGCGGGGTAGCCGGAGTAAGTGCGCTGGACGGGCGGCGCCGTGAGCAGGGCACCGCGGGTGGTCATGCGGGGGGTGGGAGTGGAAGGTGGTGCGGGTGCAGGAGAAGTAGCAGTGGTAGGAGAACCTAGAGGAGGAGTGGGAGTGGTGGTGTTGTTGATAGTAGTGGTAAGGTGGCTGCGAGAACGTCGCGTCGGGGTTTGAGGATCCTTCAAATGCACCATTTCGGAGTCGGAGTTGGCGGTACGACGCGTATTACGTTTCGGAGAGCTTGTGGTGGGGAATCGGTATGGTGATTGTAGAAGAGTTGGGAACATTGGGATAAGTAAAAGAATTTTTAGGCAAGAAAAACAAAGGGTTCGCCGATGGAGGCAGGATTGGATAGGATGGGAGATGTGTGAGCGAGATTCCGAGAGGAACACGGCGAAAACACGTACTTTGCAAGGTTTTTCAGAGCGGTGCTCTCTCGGTGTGGATTTTCCACGACGATCTCGTCAAGCAAAGGCTGTTTGATGAGTACCGCGTGTTCGTCAGCGACCTCGGCAGCCATTGTTGTGCGATAAGGGACGTAGCAGCGAAGTAATCAAACAGCGCTGTTGTGCAAACGAAGCATGGAAAGAGGAGCGAGAGCGCGGTGTTTGCGATTGGCTCTGTATTTTGCACTAGTTTTTTGTTTTGATCAACAGGAATCGGCCGGTCGTGTTGGACTTTCCATTATCCCGCTCATGGCCCCCCCTATACCGAAATCCGAAATCCCATCTCCCGAAACACCGTGACGTCACAAATTGGAAATGCGCTCTCCTTCAAGCGACCTGATTGGCTAGCCCCCTATGGATCTCCACCCTAAAGTCTATTCCACCTTTGCTCGTTCGACTGGCGGACAATACGCCTGCTTCAGATAGGCTCCCTCGGATCCCAACCGCGAACCTGCACTGGTCCAAATGTCCAAACTGTCGTATTGCAGCTACCCCTCTTCGACGTTAAGGTACGTCTAGCAAGGCTATTTTTCAATAGTGTGTATATAGAATTTACGGTATCGCAATATGGCAGAACAAACATAGATACAAGTTGAGAATTTCAGATTTATTTCAGCAAATTCGCATTCAATTCTCTGCGCTAAAGAGTTTTTTTTTTTTTTTTTTTTTTTTTTTTCCCTTGCATGTATGTTTTCAAGTATATAATTATATATATCCATACCCTCTACTAATTTATTTTCGGCAAAATTTACAAAAATATCCAGATGATACTAATAGGTGTAGTAAATGTCACAAGATGAAATCATATGAATCAAAAAAAAAAAAAAAAAAAAAAAAAAAAAAAAAAAAA
>RBNK01000763.1:0-20814 GCA_003990785.1 Endogone sp. FLAS-F59071
GAATCTTCACCCTAAAGATGTATACTAATTTTAGAAAACTCAATAATATTACTAAGGGAGATGCCTTCCCAATACTAAGAATCAATAATATCTTTTTAAAAATACTGGTTTATACAAGCCTTTACACTACTCTTGATATGACTAGTAGATATTACCAGATAGGACTTGATAAAGAATCATAAAAAATCGCCTTGTTTGTAATACTGCAAGACTATTAGAAATATTTATAAATACTGTTTGGACTTAAGAATACCTTAGCAAGTTTCAGAAGATAATAATTAAGATTTCAAAGACCTTGTTAGAAACACTTTACTAGTTTACATTGATAATATTATAATATTTTCAATAATATTTCCAGATTATATTAAGGTATTATATAAAGTATTCAATCAAATGAGGACTGAAGGTCTTTATTTAAAATGAAAGAAGTGTATATTTGCTGCTGAAAAAGTTACAATACTTAGACATATTATTAATAAAGAAAAGATTCAAACTGATCTAGCTAAAGTAGAGGCTGTCACCAAATTCAAATGATCTATAAACTAAATAGAAATGTATATCTTTCTAGGACTAGCCTTATACTACTACTAATATATCTGAAATTTTATAAGTCTAGCTGAACCTCTATATTGTAATGGACTAAAATATATTAATGGCGAAATACTCAAAGTTGAGTAAGTATAGAAATATGTTTTTAGGAGTCTTAGCAGTTTATACAGTAGTGTCTTAAGAAGGGTAATGTGTTGGTGTAAGTGTTAACTGGTAAGTTTTTAAGTATAATAGATTGAATAAAGTGTATTTGTTAGAATCTTGAAACTATCCCAATTGCTTACTCCTTAAGTAAGGCTTTTAGTATCTCTTGGGTTGTTTGTTATAAGCTTCCTTAGCTTATTGCAGTTCAAATTTTATTAATAATTGCAAGTGGGGTATTTATAAGAAATTACAAGGTGCTATACAGGCAGCTACCCAGGTTACTACTTGAATTTCTGATTGGCTTAGCTAAATATAAGATACAAATTGATTGGCTAGAATATAATAAAATAATATATCAGGTTATAATGTAATTGGATGGCAAAATAATATATTAGATCAAAATACTATTTTAGGTTATAATATGATTATAGATCTCAATAACATTATGAGTCTCAATGTTATTATGAGTCACATAACTGTGATCAAATTATATGTCATTACAAAATGTTTCATTACATCTCCTTCCTTTCTGCGAGTTAGACTTCAAGGTATAGTTCTAACTCGGAGAAATTTCTTTGTAACTGTTTTACCTCTTCCTCTAGCTCTTTCATATCATTTTGTATAAGTTGGTGTAGTTGGAATAGGCTGCACTGAAAGTGGTTCAAAGCACTAGGCTTGTGCTTGAATAGTTGATAAATCTGTTCAGCTATTTTTATGGCATAGACAGGGAGTGCTCCTTTGAGGGCTCATTGATAGATTTCCCTATCTTTCTGGTTTCAGATATGTTCAACTTCTTCCTCTCAAAGTTGTGTGATGCAGTAGTATTCTTTCTATTTACTGATTCGCGCCAAGTGCTGTCTTCTTTAAATATTATATATAATCGATCAGATCTTCTGTAAGGTTGATCCTTCTATCTCCTCAAGGTCTTCCAGGGGTTCTATATATCAGTACACCTCAATCAGGCTAACTCGAACTTCATAGAAGTTGTTCCAACAGAGCATGGTATTTCTTGAGATGGTTTTGGTGAACAGTATAGGGTAAGATTATTTTTGTTATTTTTCGTAACTAGTACATAGTTTCTTTTATACTTGTGATATAGTATGGTCCTTCCCATTTTGAGTCCAATTTTGCTGATCATGATGACTCTACTATATTTCAGTATAGTAAGACCTGGTCACTGATCTTCAATTTTTTGGTTTCCTTATATTTCTTATTATAATTCTTCTTTTGTTGATCTTGTGCAATAGTAATAAATTCTTTTGCCTTGTTTCAGACATTGTGTAATTCTTGAATTTTCTTTGTCATACAATGCTTGATTTGCATTTCCCAGGAGGTATGGCTGAGTTCCGGGATAGTCATCACTTGGTCTACTAGCTGATGAGCTTTTCTTCTATAAGCAAGCTCAAAAGAGGTAAACTTTGTTGTTTCTTGTTTCATAGTTCGTAGTGCAAATAAGGTAGAAGGTAGGTATAAGTCCCAGTCTCCTCCTTGTGATTGTACTACTTTAGTGATCATGTTCTTGATGGTTTAGTTTGTCCGTTTGGTAAGTCCATTTCCTTGGGGATAGTAGGCAGTAGTCTTTATCTAGTGGATCTCAAAGTGTTACATCAATATCTGTATAAATTCATTAATGAATTTGGTTCCTTGATCAGAGGTCATTTCATAGGGTATTCTATAGCAGCAGATAATATCTTCGTAGATAAAGAGTACAATGTTAAGGGCATCTGCAAGGGGCAAGGCTCTTGCTTCGGGATACTTGGTTAGGTAATCTACTGCTACTATGATGTATCAATTTCCTCTAAGTGTTCTTGGTAGTGGTCCAATAATGTCTATTCTAATATGTTCAAAGGGTCCTCTAGGTATAATTGATTGTAGAGTCTCGACTTCCTTTCCTCAATGCCTCTTCTGGCAAGTATCACATCTCCTAATATATTCTCTAATGTCTTCATACATATTCTTCTAATAATATTTTTCTGATAATCATTGATATGTGTTGTCTATACCCATATATCCTATAAGCTAATGATCATAGGAGGCCTGAAGTACTATCTGCTTTTTGTGTTCAGGAACCACAAGTCATATCTGTCCTCTGTGTTGTTGGTAAAGTATATTATTCTTGATAAAATAGTTAAGTGCCATTGTTTATATAAGCTGTTGATCTTTTTCATTCATTGTCCCAGTAAAGGTTAGGTTACTGAGATAATCCAAATATTCATTATAGAGTTTAGTGTCCATTGGGTAGGTATATTCTTTTTAGTTTGGGGTGTTAATCTCAGATAAATTAGGGTAAGCATGAGAGGGTGTCCACATTCTGATGATTCTATCCTTTTCTGTATTATGTTATAAAGTTGTACTTCTGCAGTATGGCTAGCCATTGTGCATACATTCCTATCAAATTCGATTTATTCCAAAGCTATTTGAGGGCTGAGTGGTCTGTTATCAGGGTAAACTGTTTTCCAATCAGGAAGTGGTGAAAGTATTGTATGGCCCAAATAACTACTACACATTCCAGTTGGGTGGCTCTATAGGAAGGTTCTGCTCCATGGGTAGCTTGTCCTATGTAAGCAATTATATGCTTTCTATCTTTATCATCTTATACCAAGATTGCTCCAAGTCCAAATGACAATGCATCTGTATACAGCTTGAACACTTTTGTGAGATCTGGTCTTACCATTACTGGTGCATAGGTAAGTGCTTTCTTGATCAGATTAAAGGTGGTTTGTGCAGCTGATATCCATTCCCATGCTCTTCCTTTTCTTTGCAACATGTATAGGGATGCAGCAATTTTAGAGTAACTAGGGATAAACCTTTTATAGAACTGGATCAGTCCTAAAAATTCTTATAAGGTCATCTTATTTTTTGGGGTTGGGAAGACTTTAATGATTTCAGTCTTCTTTGGATCTAGGCAGATTTCTCTTTCATCGATTATAAATCCAAGGTATTCAATTTTCTTCTATCTAAAGTAACATTTTGTTAGCTTGATCCTTAATCTATATTTTCTAAGTCATTTAAATACTTCCTTCAAGATCACCATGTATTCTGCAAAGTTCTCAGTATAAATGTTAATATTGTTGATATTGTGATGGAACATTCTATGACGATATACAATTTAATCATGTGAGATTACAGGTCATGTGACTTGCAATAATGTTGAGACCTGTAGCATTGTTGAGACTTGTAGCGTTGTTGAGATCTGCAATCACACTATAACCTAAAATAGTGTTTCGATCTGATATATTATTTCATCACCCAATTACATTATAACCTGATATATCATTTTATTATATCTTAGCCAATCAATTTGTACCTTATATTTAGCCGAGCCAATTAGAAATTCAAGTAGTAACCTGGGTAGCTGCCCGTATAGCACCTTGTAATTTCTTATAAATACCCCGCTTGCAATTATAAATAAAATTCAGACTGCAACAAGCCAAGAAAGCTTACAACAGACAACCCAAGAGATACTGAAGCCTTACTTAAGAAGTAAGCAATTGAGACAGTTTCGAGATTCTAACAGATATACTTTATTTGATCGATCACACATAATTCTTGCTAGTTAACACCTACATCGACACCCTTCTTAAGACATTACTGTATAACCCGCTAAGACCCCTAAAGCATATTTTCTGCATCTGCTCAACTCTGAGTATTTCGCTATTAATATATTTTAGTCCGCCACAATTAGTGCCGACTGGCAGGAAATCAATCAACACCTTGACCGATTTGTTACCTATATTGCATAACCGAACTTGCCAAAACCTATAGTGGAAGACAAAAGCAAGAATGGCACTACCACCGCCACCGACCGCATTATGACAACTACCTAGGAGAAGACCTTAAGAAGACAAAGAAACCATGGCAGACAGACTACCTACCTTTTACGGATACACCAAGGAATATGTTCGAGAATTCCTAGATGATTTGGAAAGCTACTTTGCAGCCAAGGAAACGCTCAGTCCTATTCTGGCCGCCCAACTCAGAGAACCTGCAAGAGAAGCCTACCGTGTGGCTCTAACAGATACAATAGCTACTGGACTAGGAGGATTAATCCTCGCAGCCACAGCAGCAGCTGGAAATGCACCTACCATCGCAGCATTAGCCACCGCTCATTGGGATGTTACAAGAGCTTAGTTAGAAGAAAAGTACTTTACTGAACAAAAGCGAGAATCAATCAAAGAACAGCTATTTAACATGAAGATGTCAATCAATCAGTACCCGGAAGACTGGGTTACTACCATTGATCAGTACATGCAACTCTGTAGAGAAACCAGCCTGGTTATGCGAGAAATAGTATTCATGAACGGCTTACCCGCAGATCTCCAATGCCATATCAAGAGGTTTGGCCCTCGAAGAATGGAGGAGAAAGTCAGAATGGCACAGGCCTTTTGGGACACCAAAGCAGGACATTTGGCATCCCTATATGACAAGTTACCACAAGATTTACATAGGAAATTCAGCACTGAAATACCCATAGTTCAAATGGTATCTGCTTTAGCCGAACCACCTGAGGAGGACACTATCAAACCAACAGTCATAGCAAAAACAGGAAAGACAACTCATGAGGATGAAATGGAGAAGATTACCAAGATGTTCTCAGAGATGACAGCACATATAGCCAATCTTGAAGCCAAGGTGATCTGCCAGAATAGGCAACCAAGAGGAACCTTTGTCGCTGAAGAACGCAATAAGACCGAGATAAACTGCTTCCTCTGTGGAAGACATGGTCACTTTGCCAAAGACTGCCAAACTAGAAGTTGGAAGGAAGGACGGGAGAGAGAGGAAGTGAAAAAAGCCAACCATGCTAACATAGTGCAAGAAATTGAAGAAGAAGATGAAGAATTTAGTGAAGAATACTTGGAAGCCTACCCAGTCGAAGCAATCAACCGCACTACCACTAGGAAGACTCCCTACCTAAGGAAGAAGCTGACTCAAGAACCCGAAGTTGTTATCGAGAAACCTAAGAAGCCAACACAAAGACAACAACTGAATAAGGATCAATGGGACAAAGCCTTCAAACAAATAATGCAACCTGGCGAGACAGTTACTTTAACCACTGGAGATGAAGAAATGACAGATCAAGAAGAAAACAAGGAAAAGAAGCCTAGAAGAGTTAGAGAATTCGAGTATGACCCATGGCGAGATATTGCCAGTCAGAAGGCAAACATTACCTTCAAACAACTCTTCCAGATTACACTATCGATGAAGCAAAAGGTGAAGACTCAGATTACGGAAACCAAACCAACCATCTGATTCGAGGAAGTTAATACTGCCGAAGAACAAGAGGAGCGAACCTATACCTCATCCGCCTATGCACAATGCAACATTGGAGGATTAGCATGCTCAGTTATTATCGACACTGGAGCAGGAGTCAGTATCATTGCCAAACACTTCCTAGACTGCTTAGGATGGGATATTGATGAACCTGCCACCTCTACATTGGTCATCACAAGTGAAAAAAGCAGTGTACCCTTAGGAGTACTCCGAGAAGTACCAGTCTAGTTTGGAACAGAAATAATCCCCATCAGAATGGTGGTCACCAATGCACAATCCTATAATGCCGTCTTGGGCAACAGCTGGTTGAAGAAAGCTAAAGCAAGAATTGACCTGGATGCACAAAGGCTAATCTTCATCAACCATAGAAGAAAGTTCAGCGTACCTTTGGATATTCAGAAAGAAGTAGTACCGAAACTCACTCAGAGGCCAGAAGACGAAAGTGACACAGATGAAGAAGTAACCCCCGGACAGGTGCACCTCAACTTGGTAGAAGAAGAAGAAGCGAACGTAGTAATCTATAGTGAATACTGTCACCTGACATCTCTGAAGAAGAACCAATTGATTGAATACAACATGAGGAACACTAGATACCCATTCTGTGAGCAATGCATCTATTGTGCTGAGATGATGTGCACTTGCAGTGATACAAAGTTGATACCTTACCAAGATACCTTGGAGATGCACTTGCCGACAGAAAAGAAGATTAGGAAACCAAGATTGTCACAGACCCGCTGAAGGACTCCACCCTCAATGAATCATGGACTGTATGATGGAAGGAACCCTCATCCATTTGCAGACAACACTGGAGAAGTATGGGACTGTTTCTGGACAAATATTGAACATATCGGCAAAGGACATCTTTGGGGAAATCGCAACATCTACCTGCAAGGATACTATTAGGACGAAGTCAATCCCTATGATCTTTGGGAATGTGAAAACTAAGTCAGATATCTGGACGAACCATATGACATCAATTACCATGGAACTTGGAAGGAACGTTATGATCAGGAACAGGAACAGATGATATCTGAAGAAAATGAAGATAAGGAAATACCTGAAGAATGGAGTAATAAAGTTTACACTACTTAGACACCTACCGAAGTCAGAGCCTTATTCCAAGAAGATGATGAAGATGATGGACCTACTCTAATCGAAGAAAGTGACTCAGAAGAAGAAGAAGAAATCATCATACTTGAGGAAATAATTCACCCCAATGAATGCATTAGTATGTGCTATTGGTGGTGGAAGGACTTGTGGCAGAACCTACCTCAGGACACAACTTATGAACAGTGGAAGGAACCAAATGTCCCTACCTTTGAAGAAGTGTTCACAGTTGAAGAAAAAGATACAGTAACCTGAGTTAAGAAACTGATGGAAAGCGCAATTGTACCAAAGAGAAAAACTGAAGGAGCCGCAGGATACGACCTATACGCAGATGAAGACTACACTCTAGAACTGAAATCATCAGCCTTCGTAAAAACTGGAATCGCTATCGCCCTACCACCAGGACAATGTGTGCAAGTATGGGCAAGAAGTGGACTCTACTGCAACTCTGGAATAGGAGCATTCCCTGGATTAATAGATGAGGACTATAGAGGAGAAATTGAGGTTGGACTAGTTAACCACAACCACAGCCAATTCAAAGTATACCAAGGTGATCGAATCGCTCAAATGGTGATCGTCTAGTGTGAACAGCAACCTTTGAAGGAAGTAGAAAACTTAGAAGAAACACGACATGGAAGGAAAGGATTTAGATTGACTGGACAAGCAAATGTGATAATGGAAAGACTAGATGACCAGGAAAACGCCAAGAAGCACATCTACTCCCTCAACAAAAATCTGTTGCCGAATCAGAAGAAGCAGTTGCAAGACCTACTAAAGGAGTATGAGGATATTATTGTGATTAGTTTCAAAGACCTACTGGATTAAGCCTTCTTCACGCACCATATCGATATAGGAGATGCCAAACCGATCAAACAGGCACCCTACAGATTGCTAGCTAACTATCATGACTTTGTATGAAAGCATGTTCAAGAGCTATTGGAGTTAGGAGTAATCATACAGTTGAAAAGCCCTTGGGCATCACCTATCAGCATAGTACCAAAGAAGGATGGACAGAGAATGGTTATCGACTATTGCAAATTGAACTCAGTCACCAAGAAGTACACATACCCAATCCCGCACTCAGAAGACTTACAAAACATGTTGAAAAAGGTGCAGATCTATTCAACCTTAGACCTATGGGCAGGATATAACCAAATTGGAATGATGCTCGAAGCATAGGAGAAATCAGCATTCGTGACACCATTTGGACAGTATGAATTTACAAGAATGTCCTTTGGACTTTACAATGCACCCGCCACCTTCCAGGCTGCAATGAACAAGATCTTCTATGATTTGATTAGACATGGAGTGATTGTATACATCAATGACATCAACATCTATGCAGAGAACTTTGCAGAACACATGGTGATCCTGAAGGAAGTATTTGAATGACTTAGAAAGCATAGACTAAGGATCAAGCCGACAAAATGCTACTTTGGACAAAAGAAAATCGAATACCTTGGATTTATAATTGATGGAGGAGAAATCCGCCCAGACCCAAAGAAGACTGAAATTGTCAAAGCCTTTCCAACCCCGCAAGATAAGATAGCCTTATGAGGATTCTTAGGACTGGTTCAGTTCTATAAAAGGTTTATCCCTGGTTACTCTGAAATTGCCACACCCCTGCACATGTTGCAAAGAAAAGGAAGAGCATGGGAATGGATGTCGGCTGTACAAACAGCCTTCAACCTAATCAAGGAAGCACTTACCCATGCACCAGTTATGGCAAGACTGGATCTCACAAAAGTATTCAAGCTGTATATAGATGCATCGTCATTTGGACTTGGAGCAATTTTAGTGCAAGATGACAAAGATGGAGAACATGTGATAGCTTATGCAGGACGAGCTACCCATGGAGCAGAACCCTCCTATGGAGCCACTCAGCTGGAATGCGTAGCAGTCGTTTGGGCCATACAACACTTCCACCACTTCTTGATTGGAAAACAGTTCACCCTAATAACAGACCACTCAGCTCTCAAATGGCTTTGGAATAAGCCAAATCTGACAGGAATGTATGCATAATGGCTAGCCATATTGCAGGAATACGACTTCACGACGCAATACAGAAAAGGACAGAATTATCAGAATGTGGACACTCTCTCACGCCTACCCCAATTTATCCGAGACCGACACCCCGAACCAAAAAGAATATACCTACCCAATGAACACTGAACTCTATAATGGATATTTGGATTACTTCAGTAACCTAACCTTTACTGGGATGACAAATGAAAATGATCAACGGCTTATACGGACAATGGCACTCAACTATTTTATCAAGAATAATATACTTTACTGACAACACAGAGGACAGACACAACTTGTAGTTTCTGAACACAAAAAGCAGATGGTACTTTAGGCCTCTCATGACTATCAGATGGCAGGACACATGGGTGTAGACAACACATATCAATGATTATTAGAAAAATATTATTGGAAGAATATGTACGAAGACATTAGAGAATATATCAAGAGATGCGACATTTGCCAGAAGAGGCACTGAGGAAAGGAAGTTGAGATCTTACAATCGATTGTACCTGGAGGACCCTTCGAACATATTGGAATAGACATTGTTGGACTGCTACCAAGAACACTTAGAGGAAATCGATATATCATAGTAGCAGTAGACTATCTGACCAAGTACCCCAAAGCAAGAGCCTTGCCCCTTGCAGATGCCCTTAATATTGCACCTTTTATCTACGAAGATATTATCTGCTGCCATGGAATACCTTAAGAAATGACCTCCAATCAAGGAACCAAATTTGTTAATGAATTTATGCAGATATTGACGCAACACTTCGGAATCCATCAGATAAAGACCACTGCCTACCACCCCCAAGGAAATGAACTTACCGAATAGACAAATCAAACTATTAAGAACATAATTGCTAAAGTAGTACAATCACAAGGAGGAGATTGGGACTTGTACCTACCTTCTGCCTTATTTGCACTACAAACAATAAAACAAGAGACAACAAAGTTCACCCCTTTTGAGCTTGCTTATAGAAGAAAAGCTCATCAGCTGGTAGACCAAGTAATGATCACCCCGGAACCCAGCCACACCTCCTGGGAAATGCAAATCAAGCATCATGTGACAAAGGAAATTCAGGAATTACACAATGTCCGAAACAAGGCGAGAGAATTTATTACCATTGCACAAGATTGACAAAAGAAGAATTATAACAAGGAACACAAGGAAACCGATAGATTGAAGATTGGTGACCAAGTCTTACTATACCGAAATATAGTAGAGTCCTCTTGGTCAGCAAAATTGGACCCAAAATGAGAAGGACCATACTATATCACCAGTATAAAAGGAACTACATATCAGTTGCGAAAAACGACAGGAACAATTTTACCCTATACTGTCCATCGAAACCACCTCAAGAAATATCATGCCCCATTGGAACAACTTCCATGAAGTTCGAGTCAGTCTAATCGAGGCCTACTGACATATAGAATCTCTGGAAGACTTTGAGGAGATAGAAGGATTGACCTTATAGAAGACTTGATCAATTGTGCGCAACATTCAAAGGAGGCAACACCTGGTACGAATCAATGAATGGAAGGAATACTACCGAATCGCACAACTCTGGGATGAAGAAGTTGAATATATCTGGAACCGGAAGGATAGAGAAATCTGTCAACGAGCCCTCAAAGGAGCACTCCCTGCCTATAATGCAAGAATAGCCAATCAGATTTATCAACTATTCAAGCACAAGTCTAGTGCTTTGAATCACTTTCAATGCAGTACGCACCAACTAAATCAACTGACACAGAATGATATGAAGGAGCTAGAGGAAGAAGTAAAACAGTTACAAAGGGATTTCTCCGAGTTAGAACTGTACCTTGAAGTCTAACTTACAGAAAGGAAGGAGATGTAATGGAACATTCTGTGACAATATACAATTTGATCACAGGTCATGTGACTTGCAATAATGTTGAGACCTGTAGCATTGTTGAGACTTGTAGCATTGTTGAGATCTGCAATTACACTATAACCTAAAATAGTGTTTCAATCTGATACATTATTTTGTCACCCAATTACATTATAACCTAATATATCATTTTATTATATCTTAGCCAATCAATTTGTACCTTATATTTAGCCGAGCTAATCAGAAATTCAAGTAGTAACCTGGGTAGCTGCCCGTATAGCACCTTGTAATTTCTTATAAATACCCTGCTCGCAATTATCAATAAAATTCGGACTGCAACAAGCTAAGGAAGCTTACAACAGATAACCCAAGGGATACTGAAGCCTTACTCAAGGAGTAAGTAATTGAGACAGTTTTGAGATTCTAACAGATATACTTTATTCGATCGATCATACATAATTCTTGCTAGTTAATACCTACATCGACACCCTTCTTAAGATGCTACTGCATAACCCGCTAAGACCCCTAAAGCATATTTTCTATATCTGCTCAACTCTGAGTATTTCGCTGTTAATATATTTTAGTCCACCACAATATATATAATTACTTCATGTCTAATCAGGTTATAGAAGATCTTATTCATTGCAGCCTGGAAGGTGGCAGGTGCATTGCAGAGTCCAAAGGACATTCTTGTAAATTTATACTGTCTAAATAGTATAACAAATGCTGATTTCTCCTGTGCTTCAGGCATCATTCTGATTTGATTATATTCTGCTCATAGGTCCAGAGTTGAGTAGATTTGTACCTTCTTCAACATGTTTTGTAAGTCCTCTGAGTGCAAGATCAAATATGCATACTTTTTAGTAACTAAGTTCAATTTGTGGTAGTCAATAACCATTCTCTATCCATCTTTCTTTGGTACTATACTAATAGGTGATACCCAAGGGCTTTTTGACTGTATGATCACTCCTGACTCCAATAGCTCTTGAACATGCTTTCATACAAAGTCATGATAGTTGGCTGGTAATCTGTAGAGTGCTTGTTTGATTGGTTTGGTATCTTCTGTGTCGATATGGTGAGTGAAGAAGGCTTGATCTGGTAGATCCTTGAAACTGATTGTGATAATATCCTTATACTCCTTCAGCAGGTCTTGTAATTGCTTTTTCTGATTTGGTAATAAATTTTCATTGAGGGAGTAGATGTACTTCTTGGCATTTTCCTAGTCATCCAATCTTTCCATTATCACATTTGCTTATCTAGTTAATCCAAATCCTTTCTTTCCACATCATGTTTCTTCTAAGTTTTCTACTTCTTTCAAAGGTTGCTGTTCACATTTGATGATTACCATTTGAGTGATTCAATCTCCTTAGCATACTTTGAATTAGCTGTAGTTGTGGTTAACTAGTCCAACTTCAATTTCTTCTCTGTAGTCTTTGTTTATTAATCCAGGGAAGGCTCCTATACTAGAGTTGTGGTAAAGTCTACTTCTTGCCTATACTTACATATATTGTTCTGGTAGTAGAGCGATAGCAATTCTAGTTTTTACAAAGGCTGATGATTTTGGTTCTAGGATGCAGTCTTCATCTGCATATAGGTCGTAACCTGCAGCTCCTTCAGTTTTCCTCTTTGGTACAATTGCGCTTTCTGTCAGTTTTTTAACTTGAGTTACTATATCCTTTTCTTCAACTGTGAATACTTCTTCAAAGGTAGGGACATTCGGTTTCTTCCATTGTTTGTGAGTTGTGTCTTAAGGTGGGTTCTGCTATAAGTCCTTCCACCACCAATAGCGCATGCTGATATGTTCATCAGGGTAAATTATTTCCTCTAGTGTAATAATTTTTTCTTCTGAATCTGAGTCACTTTCTTCAATTAGGGTAGGTCTATCATCTTTATCATCTTCCTAGAATAAGACTCTGACTTTAATAGGTGTCTAAGTAGTATAAACTTCATTGCTTCATTCTTCAAGTACTTCCTTGTCTTCATTTTCTTCGAGTACTATCTGTTTTTGTTTTTGGTCATAGCATTCTCTCTAAGTCTTATAGTAGTTGATATCATATGGTTCATCTGGATATCTGACCCAATTTTCACATTCCTAAAGATTATAGGGATTGACTTCATCCCAATAGCATCCTTACAGGTAGATGTTGTGGTTTCCCCAAAGACATCCTTTGCTGATATATCTAATATTTATCTAAAAACAGTCCTATACTTCTCTAGTATTATCTGCAAATGGGTGAGGGTTCCTTTCATTGTATAGTCTATAGTTCATTGAGCATAGAGTCCTTCAGTGGATCTGTGATAATCTTGGTTTCTTGATTCTTTTCTTGGTCAGTAGATACATCTCCAAGGTATTCTGGTAAGGTATCAACTTTGTATCACTGCAAGTATACATCATCTCAACACAATAGATGCATTGCTCACAGAATGGACATCTAGTATTCCTCATGTTGTATTCCATCAACTGGTTCTTCTCCAAAGGTGTCAGGTGGTGGTATTTACTATGGATCACTACGTTAGCTTCTTCTTCTTCTATCATGTTGAGATACACCTGTCCAGGGGTTATTTCTTTATCTGTGTCACTTTCATCTTCTGGTCTTTGAGTGAGTTTCAGTACTACTCCTTTCTGAATATTCAGAGGTATGCTGAACTTCCTTCTATGGTTGGTGAAGATTAACCTTTGTGCATCCAGATCAATTCTGACTTTTGCTTTCTTCAACCAGCTGTTGTCTAAGACGGCATTGTAGGATTGTGCATCAGTGATGACCATTCTAATGAGTATGATTTCTGTTCCAAACTGGACTGGTACTTCTCAGAGTACTCCTAAAGGTACACTGCTTTTTCCACTTGCGATGACCAAGGTAGAGGTAGCAGATTCATCAATATCCCATTCCAGATGATCTAGGAAATGCTTGGCAATGATACTGACTCCTACTCCTGTATCGATAATAACTGAGTAAGCTAAACCTCCAATGTTGTATTGTGTATAGGCAGATGAGGTATAGATTCGCTCCTCTTATTCTTTGGCAGTATTAACTTCCTCGAATTAGATGGTTAGTTTAGTTTTGATAATCTGCATCTTCACCTTCTGCTTTGTTGATCATGTAATCTAGAAGAGTTACCTAAAAGTAATGTTAGCCTTTTGACTGGCAATGTCTTGCTATGGGTCGTATTCAAATTCTCTAACTCTCCTAGGCTTCTTTTTCTTGTTTTCTTCCTGATCAGTTATTTCTTCATCTTCAGTGGTTAAGGTAACCATTTTGCCAGGTTGCATTATTTGTTTGAAAGCTTTGTCCCATTGGTCTTTATTCAGTTGTTGTCTTTGTATTAGCTTCTTAGGTTTCTCGATGACAACTTCAAGTTTCTAGATCAGTTTTTTCCTTAGGTAGGGAGTCTTTCTAGTAGTAGTGCAGCTGACTGTTTTGATAGAGTAGGCTTCTAGATATTCCTCACTAAATTCTTCATCTTCTTCTTCAATTTCTTGCACTATATTGGCATAATCAGCCTTCTTTTCTTCCTCTTTCTCCCATCCTTCCTTCTAACTCCTAGTTTGGCAATCCTTGGCAAAGTGACTATGTCTTCCACAAAGGAAACAATTCATCTTAGTCTTGTTGCGTTCTTCAGTAACAAAGATTTCTCTTGGTTGTTTATTCTGGCAAATCACCTTAGCTTCAAGATTGGCTATATATGCTGTCATTTTGGAGAACATCTTGGTAATCTTTTCCATTTCATCTTTATATATTGTCTTTCCTATTTTTGCTATGACCGTCAGTTTAATGGTGTCCTCCTCAGGTAGTTTGGCTATTGCAAATACTATTTGAACTACAGGTATTCCAGTGCTGAATTTCCTGCATAAATCTTGTGGTAATTTATCATATAAGGATACCATGTATCTGTTGAAATTATTAGCTTATTATATATCTCTCCCATCAACGATCGATCGTTACGTCACTCAATCGTGGCTTAGACGATCTTTGTTGTATCAACCAATCATAATTTAGCATTAATAAATACATGCATATTGGCTTCATAAGCCAGTGTGCTCTTTACTCCAAACACACATTCGAAGATCAAATTTCAACAGGTTATAAGCCCCGAGCCACTCGAATTGCAGCTCGACAACCTGAGATCTACGTAATCATCTACACAATTACAACTGCGATTACTGTAAGCGTTTATTTAATATTGTAAACAATGCATCAAACAAAGCGATAAACAACGCGACAAATGACACCACGATAAAGCAACGCGATAAACAACACATAACAACATAGCATTCAACAACGCGACACAACGAAATGGACAATCTATACACATCATCATCATCAGCAACAAGATCGACAAGATTGTGGTCTAAATCAAAAACAGACAGATATCAAACTCTTGATAATGACGAAGGATTGGATAGAAACCATCAGAGCAATATTGCATTTAGCCTCGATCGACAGGAACAGATGGCTACAATGATTAGAAATCAGGAAGATAAATTAGACACGCTTGCAACCCTAATGGGTGAATTGATAGCAAAAATTGACAAAACGATCACATCACCTAGCACGCCAACCAATCAAAATGCAGCTACAGAAGGCAACACGCCACAAAGACAATCACCATCACCATTACCAACAACATCAACAAAGCTTAATGATCTGGCGAAGGAGTATCTGAGATCGATCAACAAATTCGATAGATCAGGTGGCACACCCAGATTGTTTGATTACTTTGATGCCATAGAGCAATTTATCACCAGCGCCAATCTATCAATACAAAAGGAGGAAGTCGACGCAGCGATCAGTAAAATTACAGGCAATGCTAGAATGTGGTTATGGAGGCACGTGAACACATTGGGAGAATTTGATTCGTAGGATGAGCTTAAAGAGGCTATGACGCAAAAATATGCACCAATGGAACAATTGTTACGAATGCGTGATAAGTTTGCGATAATGAAGCAAAAAGGATTGATCGAAGATTATAATGACGCATTCAACCGAATTATGGTACAAATCGAAGATATGACCGACACAGAAGCTATACTGCAATATCTCCGGGGTCTAAGCCCCAGGTACTGGGAATTAATACTTGCGCAGGAGAATATGCCGATAACACTGGAGGCTTTACAACTCACATGCATCAGGTTCGACCCGGATAACAAGTAGAGGTGCGACGAAGCCCATGCGACAGACCGAGGTGGCTACTGAGGCAGCGACCGAGGTGGATACCGAGGCGGCGATCGAGGTGGCTACTGAGGTAGCGGTTGCGATAATCGAGGCAGAAGTGCTGGACGAAACCAAGGCTATAACAATGATAACGGAAACAATCGAGGAGGTCATAATGACAGAGGCGACCGAGGTGACAATTGCAGAGCCAATTGAGGCGGGAATTTTCGGGGACACCCTCAGAAATGTTACGTCTGTGAGGGAGAACACGGAATATTTCAATGCAACAAATTCAATGATTGGGTAAAAACAGAAAAAGAAAAAGAAAAGACTAAACCAAGAGCCGAAGCAAATCTGGCGATTGGCGCTATCATCGATTCAGGCGCTACGCAATATATGTTCAATCAATTGGAGCTTTTCAAGATGGTGGTTGAGCATGACGGCTTGGTCATGTATGCAGGGAATGAGAAATTACGCGTGATGCACGTTGGAACAATTGAGCTCGACGACGAGCTGAAATTACGGGACATCTTATATATACTGGAGATCACTAGAAATTTAATATCTGTGTGGGCGTTGACACATGACGGAAATGACATAACCTTCAAGAGCGACGGATCAGTAATTAAAATCAGCGCGGATCACGAAGAAATTAAAATCGGACAAGCCGATGGCAACCTATTTCATTTATCGACATTAGAGCTAGAGCTAGAAGCAAACATCACTGATTTCAAGATTGCAAACATTGCCGATTCCAAGATCGATGACTATATATTATGGCATCACCGACTAGGCCATCTGGACCGAAATATTCTGCAATCAATTAACAAATTTGTCACAGGGCTCAGAGATGTGTGGCTGTCGACCGGACAAATCGAAATATGTGCCAGGTGTGAATATGCAAAGTCACACCGCAAGCCATTCAGACACACGAAAAATCGATTGATGGAGCCTATTGGAAGGGTGCACACAGATCTGTGTGGGCCGATGCCTACACCATCAGTCAATGGAGCAAAATATATATTAACTTTCATCGATGACACCACTCGCTATATTACAACATATTTTATTGACAACAAAAGTGATACATTTAATCGATTCCGGACTTTCAAGGCATTCACCAAGATGCAATCGGGCCGAAAACTCAAGATTCTCCGATCAGATGGAGGAGAAGAGTATGTAAACACTGAGATGCGCAAATTTTTAATTAAAAATGGAATTCATCATGAAATGACGATGCTGGATACGCCGCAACAAAACAGTGTAGCCGAATGATATAACCGGATATTGATGGAGTCAATCCGGGCAGTTAAAATTACTGCCGGCATACCTGACGAACTTTGGGTAGAACTTGCCACAAGTGCTACATATTTACGCAACCGATTGCCAACGCGAGCCAATAAGGAGAGTGCTTCACCATTTGAATTATGGTATGGTCACAAGCCTGATATCAGTAACTTATGCGTCATATGGACTGATGCATATATGCATATTCGCAAGGGAAAAAGGTCGAAGCTGGTGCCCCAATCTAAAAAGCTTAAAATGATTGGCTATCATGATGAAAAGAAGGTGTATAGGCTCTGAGATCTAACCAATAGGAGGATAGAGATCAGCCGCGACATTACATTCGATAAATCTATTATATTAAAATCCCCAACAATCATCAACCCAGAAGATCGAGAATATGTCATTGAAGCGATCATTGGAGAATGCAAGATTGATGAAAAAAGGGAATATTTGGTTAAATGACTAGGCTATAATGATGATGACAATACTTGGGAGCCAATCGAACAATTGATCGACACTGAAGCTCTACAAATTTGGCAAGATTGGATGTCAGAAGCTAATTTAATTGAATTGACCGATGACCCAATGACCTACAAGGAGGCAATTTCTCTGCCTGACGCAAAGCTTTGGGAGGAAGCGATCAATCAAGAGCTTAAATCACTTAAGAATAATGACACATGGACGATTGTACCTGAGGTGCCTGCGGGATGCAAGCTGATTGGATGCAGATGGGTATTTAAAAAGAAACTCAATACTGATGGATCGGTTGCCAGGTACAAGGTGAGATTAGTGGCCAAGGGATATTCACAACAGCAAGGAGTTGATTATGATGAAACATTTGCTCCTGTGGCAAAATTCATGTTAATCAGGGCACTTTTATCGATCGGAGTAACCCTAAACTTAGAAATTCACCAAATGGACATAAAAACTGTGTTCCTGAATGGCGATCTTAATGAAAAGATCTACATGATGGTACCTGAAGGAATCGACCAATTGGAGTTGTCACCGAGAGCTGTGTGTAAGCTCAATCAATCACTATATGGACTAAAGCAATTACTTTGTATGTGGAATCAGAAGATCGACAACTACCTCAGCCAATCAAATTTTACAAGACTACAATTGGATCACAGCATTTATCTAAGGAGAAGACAAGACAATCAGTATCAATCGCTGATAATTATTGCCATATATATCGACGATCTACTAATTCTGGCTAACTCGATGGAAACGATGAACAAATTCAAGGCAGAACTTAGCAATGCATTCGATATGATGGACTGTGGCAAAATTAAATATTTTTTGGGTATTCGAGTCATGCGCGATTGAAAAACACACACGATCACAATTGATCAAAGCCACTTCGCCAATCAAATCATTACAAGGTTTAACATAATGGACGCCAAGCCAATCAGTACACCCCTTGATCCATCCATCTAACTCAAAGCTGAAGGAGGAAAATCCGCAGACCAAAGTCTATTCAGACAAATGATTAGTAGCATAATGTACCTGATGATCAGGATAAGACCTGATCTAGCTGCTGCTGTCAGCATCATCAGTCAATTTTCAGCCAATCCAATACAAGAATATTACCATGCTCTCAAACGATTATTAAGATATATTAAAGGAACAGCCAATTATAAGCTGTGCCTTGGATGCGATCAGGATCTAAGACTGATCGGTTTCAGTAATGCTAACTGGGGAGGAGACATTAACACATGATGATCAACCACGGGATATATTTTCAACCTATCAGGAGGAGCCATCAGCTGGTCAAGCAAATGCCAAGCAACCATTGCCCTATCAACAACTGAGGCAGAATATATGGTATTAGCACATGCAACGAAAGAAGCCATTTGGCTACGCACCCTATTGGATGAGCTAGGATATTTGCCGAATTGTGCAACAACTTTATTTGAAGACAACCAATTAGCAATTGCCCTTGCCAAAAATCCAATTAATCACACTTGATCAAAGCATATCGACATTCAGCATCACTTTATTCGAGAGAAAGTTGAATCAAAGGTAATAGATATCGTTTACATGGTGACAGATGAAATGATCGCTGATGCATTAACCAAGCCACTTGCATGACCAAGACTTGAAACATTGATCGCAAAAATGGGCTTACGTAACGAACATTTTTTAAATTTTATGTTCTTTATCACATTATTCTTATCACTCAAGTAGTACTTTATATATAGTTATTTGCAGTAAATGTACTTCATGGATGCCATTTGTGATGTACAGTTGAACATTTTATTTCTATTTTTTATTTTTTTATTATTTTTTATTTATTTTTTCGAGATATATCAAGCAGGGGGAGTGTTGAAATTATTAGCTTATTATATATCTCTCCCATCAATGATCGATCATTACATCACTCAATTATGGCTTAGACGATCTTTGTTGTATCAACCAATCATAATTTAGCATTAATAAATACATGCATATTGGCTTCATAAGCCAGTGCGCTCTTTACTCCAAACACACATTCGAAGATCAAATTTCAACAGTATCCTGCTTCAGTGTCTCAAAAGGCTTGTACCATTCTGACTTTCTTATCCATTCTGTGAGGACCAAACCTCTTAATATAGCATTGGAGATCTGTAGGTAAGCCATTTATAAATACCATTTCTCACACAACTAGACTGGTTTCTTTATAAAGTTGCATATACTGGTTAATGGTAGTGACCCAATCTTCTGGGCACTGGTTGATTGATATTGTGACGGAACATTTTGTGACGACATACAATTTGATCATGTGAGATCAAGTCATGTGACTCTCAACAATGTTGAGACCTTTAGCGTTGTTGAGATCTTTAGCATTGTTGAGATCCACAATCATGCTATAACCTAAAATAGTATTTTGATCTGATATATTATTTCGTTAACCAATTACGTTATAATCTGATATATCATTTATTATATCTTAGCCAATCAATTTGTATCTTATATTTAGCTGAGCCAATCAGAAATTCAAGTAGTAACCTGGGTAGCTGCCTGTATAGCACCTTGTAATTTCTTATAAATACCCCGCTCACAATTATCAATAAAATTCAGACTGCAACAAGCTAAGGAAGCTTACAAACAGACAACCCAAGGGATACTGAAGCCTTACTCAAGGAGTAAGCAATTGGATAGTTTCGAGATTCTAACAGATACACTTTATTCGATCGATCACACTTAATTCTTGCTAGTTAACACCTACATCGACACCCTTCTTAAGACGCTACCGCATAAACCACTAAGACCCCTGAAACATATTTTCTGCACTTACTCAATATCAGAGTATTTCGCTGTTAATATATTTTAGTCCGCCACAATTGGTGCCGACTGGCAGGAAATCAATCGACACATCGACCGATTTGTTACCTATATTGCGTAACCGAACTTGCCGAAACCCATAGTGGAAGACAAAAGCAAGA